>APFE030160664.1:0-11583 GCA_000404065.3 Pinus taeda
CCTCTGTTGGACACAACTACATTATTGGTGTTGTGGACTAGTTTACGAAATGGGCTGAAGCCATTCCCACTTTCTGGGCCTATGGAGAGATTGTGGTGTTATTCTCGTTCAATGAGGTGATCTGTCATTTGGGTGTGCCCCACACAATTTTTACAGATCATGGTTCTCACTTTCATAACCACATGGTGTCTGACTTAACATAATTTCTCAATTTTAAGTAGGAACAGTCCTCCTCCTATCATCCCTAGGCTAATGGACAAGTGGAAGCCATTAATGGCATCCTAAAAACCATGATCGGCTAATTAGTAGGTAACCACAAAACTCACTGGCACAATACATTATATCCTCCATTGTGGGTGTACCGAACTTCGGTCAAAACTTCTACAGTCTTTACACCATTCCACCTCACTTATAACCTGGAAGTGGTACTACATATCAAGTGCCAGATTACTTCATTGAAACTCATTGTTGAACTCTTGCCCGACACTACTATAGAAGAAGAATGATTGCTATATCTCAATCAGATCGATGAGACCCACTGAGATGCCACACTAGAACTCGAAGCCCATAAGCGTCGGGTCAAATCCCAATATGACAAAAATGTCAAGCCTCATTCTTACCAAGAAGACAACCTTGTTTTACTCTATGATTAGAAACACGACCTCTTGGGGGCAGGAATGCTTCAACCATTATGGATCGATCCATATGTCGTCACCAAAGCCCTCTCAAAAGTTTCCTATGAAATTTAGGACAGTGAAGGAATGCCACTCACGGATCCTCAAAATGGGCTCTATCTGAAAACGTATTATGCCAAGTATTGCACTAGGCATGAGCTTTGTAATTTTATGTATTTATAAGTTTTCCTTCTTTTTGCAATGAATGGATTTTTGGAATTTGGGAGTATTTGTCTCATATATGTTTCTTGTTGTGCAAATGTCTTCATCACCCTTACTATACGTAGGATATGCGAATGGTGCCAACCATCACACATGACACATTGCATCAATTGCTTGGGTCATTTAGACACCTAATTTAAAACTACTTTGTTCTGGGGGAGTGGCACCGCCACCAACAGTATTGCTAAGTATATGTCTATAATATCACTTCTCACCAAAGTGTCATCTTGGGACATCTTCAATAATTAGGGGATTTTTTAGGTCTAAAATGGGCCTCCTCACGAAATTATAAAATAATAGTGAAAATAATAAAATAAGATTAGATTACATCATCGAATTTTAGAGGGAAAAAAGAAAAAACTATTTTTTGCAACTGTATTTTCAACTTATCGCCTTGTGGGTTTACTCAAATTTCAAATGAAAACACGTTTTGGATACATAATTTGATTCCTCATCCAAGGATTACCCATGTTGCATACTTTTGATAGACCCTGCTACACAAAAATGAGAAATACATTAAAAACATGATTGCAAACATGTTTTTTCCTGTATTTCTCATTTTTCTTGTAGTAGTGTCCATCGAAAATATCGAACATGGGTACTCCTTGGATGAGAAATTAAATTTTGCATACAAAAAGCACTCCCTCTCAAAATTTGAATAAAACCTTAAGGAGATAAGTTGAAATACAAGTTGAAAAAATAGTTTTATTATTTTTTTATTTTTTTATCTTTTTACCCTTTTAATCTAAAGATGGTGAATCATCCCCCATGGTTGACATCATCATCTTGAATCCTATTGGTTCTTATAAAGTTTATTTTGGTTGTAGATTTTTCTTAGGAGGCCCATTTTAGACCTCAAAATTCCCCTAATGTTGGTGTTCAGGTTAGACTCTCAACTTGTCGTTATGCAATTGAAAAATCATTATCACATTCGAAATCCAATATTGTTACGTTATTATTTAAGGTACGACTCTTAGAACGTCAATTTGAGTTTATTACATATGAACACATTCCTCGAGAATTTAATGCATTGGGTGACTCATTAGTAAATTATGTATTAGATTGACATCTCTCTTGTTTATTATAGATACATGCATGAATGTAAATATTTACATAGTTAAAAATTTACAAAAACATTAAAAAACATTTACATCATAAAAGTGTCAAACTCTCTCTCTCTCTCTCTCTAACCTCCTAACCTCCTAAGAGGAACTAGAAATCACTCAAGCAAATGGACAGTGTGTCACTGCATATGGGAAGGGATCTCCCTCATGGGAAGAGGAGGAACACCCATGCTCAGGCCTCTGAATTTCCTCAAAACTTCGCATAGACTCTTCACTTCATCTCCATCTTAGGAAGTCGCCACACCCGCGTTAGATCCAGGTAGTCGGTCCCCCCACCTCGCGTAGCGAGGCATGCTCGCAAGTCACACTAGTGCCACATATGCGTCAAGCAAGCGCTTCATATTAGCACTTGTTGATCTATAAAATCAAAAACATTACATAAACATTAAAAAGTTAAAAAATACTTTAAGTACTCTAAAAAACATTCTTATCCTGAGGCCCCTAATGGCTGTCAGGTTGCAGCATCAAATCTCGATCTCCTTTAAAGTCCAGGGATTTATAAGCATAATTTCCATACAAGGGCAGGAATTGAGTGAATAGTGAGCCATACATGAAACACACCATGCCACCACTTGAAGGCCATAATGATCATGTTTCTTTTGCTGATATAATCTTTGGAAATTGTTTCTTAGGAACCAAAATTGGGTGTTATCAATCACATTCATCATATGTTCCACTAGATAAACAACTAGAGATCCTTCCTTTCTCTGTAGCTGGTGCAAATGAATCTTATAATATAAACATACATAGTAATTCTAATTATAGTATAGGAAGAAACCTAGTAGCCAATAATATTTGGACTTTATATTTTGATGGTTCAAAGATGTAGGATGGCTCTGAGGTAGGTTGTGTACTTATAGACCAATGTAATAAGAAACATATCCTTTCATGTCATCTGTACTTTGAGTGTACGAATAATACTATCAAATATGAAGCGCTCGTACTTGGACTAAAGAAATCCATTGATATGAAGGTAGAGATTCTTAAGGTAATTGTTGACTCAGAGGTGGTCACTACTCAGGTACGGGATACTATTCACTGTGTTTCATAGAATATTAAAAAATATCTGCAAGTGGTATGGAGTTTGATTAATCATTTAAAGCTTCTAATATTATTTATGTTCCTATACTTAGAAATGTTGTAGCATATGCATTAGCAAATGCAGCCACTAGGATCTCACCACTGAGAAATGGTTTTTCTACTGAAATTATATACAAACCATATGTGCCTGACAACATCACTAATTTAGATGTTTTCAATGATGACCAATAGATACTGCACATTATGGCTAATCCTCACATATTCAAAGATGTTTGCATAGAATAGGATGAGCATGATCAGGCTCTACATGAGGTATCTAGTGCCAAGGAAATAATATTCCTAAAGGTGTGGTGTCCCTAGAGAATTTATATGACCTACATAATTCATTTAAAGGACCAAACAAGACAAAGACTCGGAGTTCAAAGTTATCATTTGAACAAATCAAGCTAGGAAATCAAGAAGATCTGAAATATGTAAACCTTGGTATGTGTTGTTCTCCATAAGAATGATGGGTGTTTATCTACCTATTCAAACAATATTGTTATGTGTTTGCATGGATATACAACGATTTAAGGACAAATGGTACTCATATTATCGAACACATCATTCCTATAAAAGAAGGGGTAAAACCTTTATAGAAGAAACTAAGAAAAGTTCATCCTATGCTGGAACCCCTCATCCAAAAGGAATTGAGAAATTTTTTGGACGATCAGATCATTTTTAAAGTCAGGAACTCCATTTGGATTTCAAATTTGGTCCCAATTAGAATGAATTCTGGTGAAATAAGGCTATGTGTATCTTTTTGCAATCTCAATCGGGCCTCTAATAAAGACAACTATCTAGTGCCATCCATCGAACAGATCCTCCAGAGAGTATCTAGGTCTAAGATTTTTTCGCTACTAGATGGTTTATCTCGTTATAATCAAGTGCTAGTAGTGAAACCTAATCTATTGAAAACTACCTTCATGTTCAAATGGGGAACATTTACTTTCAACACGATTCCATTCAAACTTAGGAGTGTTGGTGCCACTTTCCAAAGAGAAATGGACATTTATTTCCATGGCCTTATTGGTCATACCGTAGTTGTTTATTTAGATGATGTTACTATGTTTTCAAAGAGAATATAAAATCATGTACATCATCTAAAATAGATATTTGAGAGGTGTTGAAAGTATGGGATTTCTCTTAATCCCAAGAAAAATATTTTCGATGTGTCTAAAGGGACTCTCTTATGGCACATCATTGCAAAGAGTGGAATTAAAATTTACCTTGAGAGAGTCATATTCATTAGATAGATCCCATTTCCAGTGAATAAGAAGGCTATGTAGTCTTTCTTAGGAAAGATAAATTTCCTAAGAAATATAATCTATGATTACACTTAGATAGTTAAGACTATATAGGAGAGGATTAAGAAATATGTAACATATAAATGGGATAAATGGGAAAAGGATGCTTTCTCTCAAATAAATCAGCAAATTGTTGATGCACTTGCATCATTCAGTCCATACTATGGCAAATACTTCTCACTTTATACCTTCTCTTTGAACTTGTTGATTGCAACCGTATTGACTCAAAAGGATGTTGAGTTAAATGAGTAGCCTATTTCTTTTATGAGTTCCAGCCTAAAAGGGCAAGAATTAAGTTACCCTACCATCAACAAACAAGCATATGTTGTATACAAGGACCTTAAGTATTTCAGGCCTTATATTTTAAAAGCTCACAATATCGTATTTGTACATCGTCCAGCAGTAAGAACATTGTTCGTGCAGCAGGAGCTGTGTGAGAAGGGGGAAAATTGGATGACCTCCTTACAAGCATATGATTTGGAGTTCAAATGAGTTCATACCATAAATGGTTATGGCCTTTGTAAGCTAGCAACTAAAGCAAGAGATTCTCCTAAGCAACATATTTTATGGTGGGAGTAGGAAATAGAAATTAACATGTCCCCCAATCCACGTCTATAGCGCCATGGTATGATAACATACAACAATTTAGAGAGCATGGAACCTTTCCCGTGCACCTATCAAATAAATAGAATAGGGAAATCTACTTAAAATCTCTATCTTACTAATTAGTTCATGGAGGGATTTTCAGAAAGAACCACAACATTGTTTTGTTAAGATTCCTTGAGCCACAAGACACAAAGAAGGTACTTAAAGACTTTTACAATGGATAAGCATGTGGTCACTATGCGAGAGACATTATACAACATAAAGTTATGAGGGTTGGTTATTATTGGCCCATGTTATTCAAAGATGCTCACACTTATATTCACAAGTGCCTAGCTCGTCAAAGGTGCATCAACTGAGATCAGAGGTCAGTCACCCCACTACTACTAGTAGCAGTTGAGGAACCTTTCCAACATTGTGGCCTAGATGTTATTGGATAATTTTATCCTCATTCATCAAAGAAACACTCATATATTCCAACAATGACAGACTATTTCACTAGGTCGTCAGAAGCAGTTCCCTTGAGAGAAGTAAATGACTAGGAAGTCATCCACTTTTTGCAACATAATATTATAACCAGGTTTGGCATTTAAACATCACTTGTATTTGATAATGTGATTTAATTTTCATCATTTAAAATTTATGAATTAGAATTAGGAAATGGGATTGTATTAAAACATGAATCTAATTATTACCTACGAGAAAATGGTTCGGTTGAATCGACAAATAAAAGTATTATCTACATAATCAAGAAGCCCATCTTCTATGAGAAAAGGAACTAGTATAATGCATTGACCAATGCATTATGGGTTGACTGTGTAACTCCTAAGCCTTCCCTAAATACCTCGCTATCTCTGGTTTATGGTAAAGAAGTTATCTTTCTCCCGAACATGTATCTTCCAGCCTTGCAACTCTCTTAAGAGTCACAAGGTAGACCTTGCCTTTTCGTTCAGAGCAAGATAGACACTTTACTCAAACTCGAGGAAGAAAGGATCAATTTGAAAGAGATGTTTTTTGGTCACCAAAACCATGTGAAACACTGGTTTGATAAAAAATCAACACGAGAAAATATTTTTGGTGTGGGTGACCTAGTACTGAAGTGGGATAAACCACATGAAGAAAAGGGAAAACACACGAAGTTCCAGCCGTACTGGATCATACCTTTCACCATCGAATAAAGGCTCGATTATAATACACTCAAGATGAAATCCTTACACGAGAGGATTGAACCCTATTAATTTTAGGTATGTTCTATGATTAGAGCAATTTATTTCAATTTTCACAGTTACCTCCATAATGTTTCGATATTAGCAATCACATCAGCATTAAAGTAAACTACAGATGGAACATAAACATAAATCAGAGAGGACAAGCCAAGACAAGAGAACACAAGATGTCACACTAGCAAGGGACAAACCCTAATTTGGGGAAACCCTTGATCAATTATTCTTATATGTTCTTCAATAGTTCAACAAAGAGAGAAAGAGAGATAGTACATTTACAACAAAAGTCATCACTTTGACTTACCTGGATAAGAGCATAGATCATCTCTAAGAAGATGATACATGAGATCAGTTGAAGACATATTGCTTCAAGTAATTCTCCAAGGTGATTCTGTCACCTATTATTGTGCTGCATTTTGTAATCATGCTACACCTCACCACGTTGCACCATGTTGCACCCATCATCACTCTGTTGCATCTCATCACGCTTCATTAATCATGACTGTACCCATCACTGTACTACATTGTGTTCCATTGTTGCACCATGTTGCCATCTTGACCTATGTGTTGGCTGCACCTTGCTTGCTTGTTGTCCCCAGCATGCTGCTCCCCTTCGAAGACAGATGCTCTGACTATTTTGGCAATTCTCGCTAGTTCTGGCAGTTCCAGCTGTTGCCGGTAGTTCTGGCAGTTCCAGTTGTTCACAGTAGTTCTGGTAGTCCCAACAGTTCTAGCTTTTCCGGTAGTTTTTGATTTTCCAACAGTTCTAGTAGTTTCGACATTTCCATCTTTTCCTGCTTTTCTGGCAGTTCTGACTTTTCCGGAATCTCCATCTTTTCCGGCAGTTCCGGATTTTCCAGTAGTTTTGGCTTTTTTGGCAGTTTTGATAGTTCTGGCTTTTCCAGCGTTTCCATCTTTTTTGGTGGTTCTGGCTTTTCTCGCAGTTCTGGCTTTTCTAACAGTTCCGGATTTTTCATCTTTTTTGGCAGTTCCAACATTTCTAGAAATTTCAGCTTTTTTGGAAGTTCTAGCTTTTTTGGAAGCTCCTGTAGCTGTTCCTTTCCCGTAGTTCTGACTTTTCTAGCAGTTCCAACATTTCTGGCATTTCCGACTCTTCTAGCAGTTTCATCTTTTTTAGCTTTGCTGGCTTTCTACCCTCTAGATTAGGGAAACGTTATTGCTTAGGATCTCTCCTCCTACTAAAACCCAAAGACAAGTAGAGAGAGGAAGAGATCCTGAGTGTGTTGAAATGAATTGAAGGCCACTTCTATTTATAGTAAAACTTTGAGCACATGTGTGGTTTATTTGGTTGCTGGTCAACATTAACGAATTGTCTTATAACGTAAATAAATTCATAACTCCATGAATACTTATCGGAATTGGATGATATTTAGATCAATCCTACACCTCTTGATGAGTGGAATCTAAGAAAAACATCAACTATTATAAATAAGATGACCCACATGGAGTTTGGCCCTAGTTTCCAATTTTAACACTCCCTCTCAACTAGGGAGAACTCCATCCGTTGATCCATATGTCTGACTGTATTGTCTCTGCCATGAGTGCCCTGTACTACTCTGCTTTTCTCTAACCTAATGAGCTCTACTCTGCTCTACTCTGCTTTGATCTGCTGAGCTCTACTCTGCTGAACCATGAAGAAGAATTGATCGAGAATGTCTCATACCATTCTCTACTGACCCAAACTTAGTTTCATCTAAAGAGAGTGTGTCACATCACTCTTATTGACCCAAAGTCAGTTCTATTGATCCCAGATCAATATCGCAAGAGAGTGTCTCAAACCACTCATACTGATCCCAGATCAGTTTCATTGATCCAAAATCAATGTCAGAAGAGAGTCCCTCAAACCACTCATACTGATCCCAAATCAGTTTCATTGATCCCAAATCAATGTTACAAGAGAGTGTTTCAAACCACTCGTACTGATCCCATATCAGTTTAATTAATCCCAGATCAATGTCACAGGAGAGTGTCTCAAACCACTCATACTGATCCCAGATCAATGGAGGTCATCCTAGCATAGGGAGTACAGTAGATACAATGATGCATCCATTGATAGTACGATTATGGTCCCTATCCTCATTTCCCTACTGATTGATCAGATGAGAAGTATTTCCCATTAGTCCCAGATTGCATGGGTAGGATGCCTTGACAGGAGAACTAATCATACTATCAACAGGAGAACGAATCATCTTGTCAGTGGATGCCACAGAGAACTAATCATCCTCGCCCACAGGAGAACTAATCATCCTTTTCCACAGTTGCCACAGAGAACAAATCATCCTGGCCCACAGGAGAACTAATCATCCTATTCCATAGTCACCACAGAGAACAAATCATCCTAGCCCACACGAGAACTAATCATCCTGTTCCATAGTGCACCACCAGGTGAGGGTGAGTCTCCCTGTGGTCGTATGTTTCTCCAGTAAGTACCCCACGCCCCCCAGAGCTCCCAAAGCTCAATGCATGCAACATGCAGGACCCTTATAAGAATGTCTCTCAATGAATCCAAGTCATTCGAGAAAGACACATATTTGACCTTCCCCGGGGCTTTGACAAAATGTCTGCGACCTGTACATCAGTGTCAAGGCGATGGAGCCTCCTCACTCATTGACTTACCATATCGCAAATAAGGTAGTATCTGATGTCTATCTACTGGAGAAATCATCGAATACATGATTCCTGAATAATCAAATCCCCCCTCTAGATGTCACATGGAATCATAGTGGTATTCATCATGTGTACAGACAGCTCACTTAAGATCTTCTACAGCCATGCAGCTTCACACAAGAACATACTCATATCTATGTATTCGGTCTCGGTGGTGCTTATAGCAACCGACTCCTAATTCCTGCTCATCCATGATATCGAAGTAGAATCCAAAGAGAACCAGCAATGAGACGTGCTCTAGAGATCCTCCACACTACCTACCCAGTCAACATTCGAATATTCATGCGGTTTCATATTTCCAGCAGTGTATCTCAATCCATGAGAGATTGTGCCCCGAAGATATCTCAGAAGATTCTTGGCACTAATCCATTGAGGCTCAACCAAATATGAGCTCACCATGCTAACTGCAAAACATATGTCTGGACGAAATTTCACCAAGAACATCAACACTAATGAGTTTATGAAACTCAGAGGCATTTCCCAAATATGGTCCGACATCAATACCATATAACTTCTAAAAGTTAAGATCCTTGAGGTAGTCACAAGATTGTAGTTTATCATTCCACATCCGAGATCCAACTCCCTCTTACTTCTGCAAATGAGAGGGTTTGCACCTGTCAAAAATAGGTCATCCTCATAAGGTGCTGGTACGAGAGGTTTGTCATCCACAACCTTCGAGTAATGGTTTGGATCGGTTTCACTCCTAGTGAATTCAGCTTCATCAGACAGCTATCAATCCTCTCATACTTTGCTCGGGGTGTTTTTCTTCAAGCCATAGAGGGATTTCTTCGACCTGTATACATGAGATTCCCGATCATGAATCTCAAACTCCTCGAGTTGTTCCAAACCTGTGGACTTGCTGTATGAGGCGAATGGTCCCCTTATAAGATTTTTCTTCAGTACATCTAAGACATGTACCTTCGTGCTTTACTCAAATTCAGACATCCCTATCACCATTTGACTCACATCAGGTAGGGCCCCATAGCTAGACCTTCGATGTTATAGATGCAATATGTCAATTCACATGATCTCTAATTGACCATCCTGCAACTTGATACAAATTTCCAACCCTCAATCCATGAGGAAAAGAATCTTTGACAATTATATTTTTTAACACGTACCATTCCATCGATGAAAGCCACCCTGAAACCTTTGACTTCCATTTCCGAGATGGACACCATGTTCTTCTTACGATCAGGTACATAAAAGAGATTTTGTAAATGAATTGAGTTACCCTTATTCAGTTGACAGTTAACATTCCCTACACCCTTTCTGAGATAGGTGGCATCGGTCACAAGTATAATCCCATGATTGTTTCCATCTCTACCAAATTAGAGAGTGTACCCATCTATCTGATGAAGTGCCTTGAAGAGTGTAATCTATAAGTTATATTCCCAAAGAATTTGAAGGAGAGGGCCAATACAATATAACACTTCTTTATCTTATCATAGACAACATTTGATTCTCCATACCTTGGGTTCCTTTATTTCTATGAAGAGTCGGCCATTTCCTTGATGACTTGCATTGCCTGTGATTCTTTTAATCATTGAAGATGTCCCTGGGATGATTGTTATCATCATCAAGTGATGTGTCTCTGCCATTCGAACACTCCTTCACATAATGGTCGAACACGTTATCTGCCTTTCCTTCCACCCTGAGATCTGGTCTTCCAATGAAGTTATCTTTAGGTAGGCCATATTCCGTTGCGCATTTATGATAATATTATCTTCTTCGACTTCACCCTTGGTGAATTTGAAGAGGGATGAGGAATCCATTGACACTTTTGTCCTTTCCCACCTGTCTTTGGTGATTTCTCTTTCACTCTTGCTTGGGCACTGTCTTCACCTCACCTGTAATACCATGTTAATTTTAGGTATGTTCTATGCTTAGAGCAATTTATTTAAATTTCCACAGTTAGCTCTGTATCCTTTCAAGATTAGCAATCACATCAACATTAAAGTAAATTGCAAATAGAACATAAACATAAATCGTAGAAGACAAGCCAAGACAAGAGGACACAAGATGTGGCACTAGCCAGGGACAAACCCCAATGTGGGGAAACCCTTGATCAATTCTTCTTATATGTTCTTCAATAATTCAATAGAGAGAGAGAGAGAGAGTACGTTTACAACAAAATTCAACACTTTGACTTATCTAGATAAGAGAATAGATCATCTCTAAGAAGATGATACCTAAGATTAGTTGAGGACATGTTGCTTCAAGTAATTATCCAAGGTGACTCCTTCACCTATAATTATGCTGCATTTCGTCATAATGCTGCACCTCACCATACTGCACCATGTTGCACCCATCATCACTATATTGCATCTCATCGCATTTCATTAATCATGACTATACCCGTCACTATACTACATTATCTGCCATTATTGCACCATGTTGCCATCCTAACCTATGTGTTAGCTGCACCTTGCTTTCTTGTTATCCCTTTCATGCTTGTTGTCCCTAGCATGCTTGTTGTCCTTAACATGCTTGTTGTCCCTAGCATGCTTGTTGTCCTTAACATGCTTGTTGTTGCATGCTAGTTTTCCCTTGCATGCTAGCTGTAGCATTGCATGCTTGGTTTATTTTCTGCTAAGTACCATGCAACTATCTCAATGTTAGTTAGTTGTCCCTTGCATGCTAATCTTCTTCGAATACATAT
>APFE030160668.1:36203-61512 GCA_000404065.3 Pinus taeda
TGTCAGCAGATTACACAAGCAGAACCATTGTGCGAGTTGGTAGCATCCATAAGCGAAAAGGTAGAAAAAGCAAGGACCGATTTGGATCAGGCCGAAGAAACACTGACAAGCTTTATAAAATGGCAGGATTCCGATATAGGCCAGGCGAATAATCTACCGAGAATTCTGGAATCGCACAAAGAAATATTATTCACAGAATGGCAATCGCAACTAATGAAGGCAGAAAGAGCAATTTCCAGATGAAAAACAACCACTGGAAATTTGGTTGAATTAGTAAATAATACGCTTTATTTGTCTAATATGACTTCCCAATGTACTCTAGGTCAATTAACAACGACAAATATGTTGGAGCACTCATGCTACCCGGAGCTGGAGAAAAACGAAAGATTAATCGCTGGAATCAACAGTTTAACATGGGATGCTTATTGGTTCTTCTTAATCAAGCCATACAGCCAAAGAGCCGCCTTGAAGTGCCTTACAGATGCTGTCGGGTATATCATACCCGACATTCAGGATACCACCTTCGCTGCCCAATTCAGTTTGCGCCTCAACAGACCGCCAGAAGTGGAGCCGATGCTTGCGATAAGCCAGCTCAGGTTTAAGGGCAAACAACCTGAGTCATGACTCACATCGCCGACTGCCAGATCGCCCCTGAGAAATAGATCGTATTTACTGATACCAATTTAGTAGGATTTTGTTTCATAGATTTTTTTAGCTTAGTAGTATTTATAGACCCTTTCATGCATTTAGAAAGGGTCGTAAAGTTTTGTATATGAATTAAACCCTGAAGTTGCACTATTGTACTTCAGGGATTTTTTTTTATGAAACTGGACCAATTATTCTGAATTTAATGAGGAAGGTTTTTATGCAAATGTGCACTACTGTCATTGTTTAAAAGCATTTTTGTGTTGAAGAAGGAATTTTGAATAGCGATTGATATTTCGGATTGATCTGCAACTCACATGGTACTATTATCTACGTCTGTACTCATTTTTGTTATATGAATTGTTGTTTAAATCGCTCTTGCTATTATCGCTTATATATATATGTGCTTTTCACAGCATTCCTTATGCATTCCACTATTGGTTGTTTATCGCATGCTTCCCTTTTAATCGTATATATGTATCGATGATATAAATAGTGAATGCAGTAATTTGTGTTTATCGCTTCATTGTGACTATTCATATGAAGTAATATTTGAATGATTGAATGTGTCTTATTTATTTTACAGAGTCATCTACATGCCTGTTAGATAGATGAAGATTATTTAACGCAGCATTCCGAATGAATAAGTTGTTCTCGGGATTAGTATTAGTTTCCCTATTTCTGTCAATAGAATAAGCTAGTCGCCTATCACTTAAGCAAACTATTCATCACCCATCCATCCCTTTAATTCTATTATCGGGAAATTGGTCCCATTATCTCCAGTCGGAGCCGCCATCCCAAACAGAAAAGGAGCTGTACTAAGGTCCAGACTGGGTGGTTATCCCCCAATGTTGTGGCAGCTATTTTCGGGCCATCAACAAGTTCAAAGGCTCGGATAAGGAGTTTGAAGGCGAAATTGAAGAGAGAGACAAAAAGACAAAAGAGGAAAAAAGAGAAAGATTGGCTTCGAATCTTGGCTGATGCCTTTGTGGCCTAGCATAGCACTTCATAGATAACCTCTAGTCCAAATTTCAAAACATTTGGGGCAATTTTGGTCACGTGACAAATTTTTGGGCACAAAACAGGGTTTTTCTCCCTGTGCGTCGCGCCACTCGTGCGACGCTTAGGATTGGGAGCTCCAAATCAAGAATGGTTTGCATTTTTGGATTTAGCATGAAAAATCATAACTGTTGGTACATGGCCAAGAAGTTTGGGCAAGTTTTGAGTTCCCAGGAGGTCAAAAACACTCAAAACATGACCTCTCTGCCCCTATTTTGACACACAGGAAGTAGTCTTGGGAGATTGAAGTTTTGGAGGAGCAAATGAGCGCCAAATTCAGAAATTACACTTGGGTTGGAAATTAGAGGGGCAGGTCTTTCAAACAAGCACACTTGGGTACAATTTGGACTTCAGAAGGTACCTAAAAATCGCCTCCAAAGTGGCGCGACACATATAGCTTTGGGCGCGACGCATATAGACCAAAAGGCCAAAATCACTTCCGCTTCGCGACATTTAGATTCGCGACTTTCTCCAAGTGGGGCCATTCATTTACACTATATTTTTCTTAGAAACTGAGGCAAAGTTTAAAAAGTATTTTCACTAAAGGTGGGCTCCTATCCAAGTGGCAAAGGAAGGCGAGGAGTCACCTAAGCAATTTGTCATTTTTGTAACGCTGCACCTATCACTAATGGTTGGCTTTCCATTTCCATTTTGTAATGATTTGAAAAACTCCCCAGCTGTGGGTCGTTCTATTTCCCAATGGCATAGTCTATTTATTGTATGCAAAACCATTTGCAAAAGGTGGGTTGTAATTCTGGGAGACTGTGGGAGAGAAACTCAATTCTTCATTGTATATTTTGACAGAGAATTAATGAAAGGCAATGGCTCTGGTTCATGAGATTCATGTGGTGTGAGTGTAGCAAATGTGTTCTCTTTATGTTTCATATGTATTTCGTTATGTTTCACAGTTCATTCATATTCATTTCCAGTGAAATTTTCTAAGTAAGATAAGGTAGAATTCATGTTTATTGCTCTGCCTGTGGGAAAGTTTCACGTTATGTGTTCTTCTTCTGTTGAAAAGGATTCATGTGTTTATGCCCTTTTCACCCTCGTAAACAATCTTTCCATTCCACATTATTTCAAATTTAATTGCTAGACTTTCCGCCTGTCTTGCCTCACGAAGTAATCTGTGCCTTTATGTTAAATTCTCTGCTCACACTGTTCATTGGTCCCATATATCCCAGAAACTCAGTCATTTATAAAACATTGTTTCTTGTTTCCATATTTATTTACCTAGCCTAAAATCAATATTCACTGTAAGTCATCTCAGACCATATCGTTTATTTATTCACTAAGTGTGACACGGAGAGAGCCCTCTCCTTTTCTGGTAGGGCTAGCTACTAGACTAAATGTGGTTTGTGGTTACCCTGAATTTTTCCTTCCTTCAGCCTAAGGCAGATTTAGGCACTAACAGATTGAAACTGGCAGCGCTCCCGCGTGAAGCACTCCACTCTTTGCAGGATGGAGTAATTGTGGAGTTGAGGGCCCCTGAGCACCACACCCTCCAAGTGATCAGCGAGCAGAGAATAAACAATGAGCAGATGGCCTTATAAAGGGATGCTGCCATCGCTGCCGAGGCTGAGGCGACTAGCCAGAGTAAGAAGATCATATAGGTCGTAGAGGAGGCCTGCAAAATGGTCCTGAAATTGGCCATTTTGGAGGAGGAGCCAGTTGAGGTATGCATCCGTAAATTGGCCACAGGGGTGCGTGACACTCGGATGGAGATGGTGCAGGTCCAGTTGGAGCTGAACTTGCAATACAGAGCTCCAGTTGAGGGCTCAACCTTTGACATCACTAGAGGTAAAGGAACAATGGGTGGCCACTGTCACAGAAGCAGTTGCGATAGTGGAGAATGTAGTAGTAGACTGCACATAGTTGTTTGATGTCCTGACCGGCATGTAGGAGGACCGAAACATCTAGAGGCTCGAGACAAAAGCGAGCGAACTCCAACAACGCTATGACATAGTTAAGGACACAATGCGAATCGTCCCACTGACACAGAGGTTAGCCAAGCTATAGGAAGCCAAGAAGCTGAAGGAACAAGTGGACACAACGCTGCATAAGGAAGTAGTGCTGAAGGCGCAACTCAAGCCTTAGCTAGAGGAAGCTTATGCAGTCACGGGAAACATTGAAAGCAAGCTTGTGAATTTGCAAGCGACGCAACAACAACTACAGGCTGACAACATAGGGGTAGTAACTGAGAAGATAGTTGAAGATGCGAAGTAGGCAGCAGCTTAGTGTACAGCCAAAGTTGCGGTGATCAGGGTCGAGCTAGACGAGCTTTGTGCAAAGATCTTTGCACCTACCAAGTGACTCGAGGGAAAGTCACGATGTTTGTGTTGGGGGCCTGTTGGGAGCGAGATCCTCCAAGGGCAGTTTTGGGGCTAAAAGCCCATGTTTTTGTAATATTATTGTAAAAACTCCGCATTTTATGGTTGCAGAGTGCGAAGGTATTATGAGTCACAAAGGGTAGTCCACCCTTAGTTTTGTAAAGTAAAGTTAGCTGTAAGAGATCTACCCATGATCCACAGACCATGGGATTGTATAAAAAGAGTTAAGCTCTAAGTAGTTAGAATCATCAAGCATAGCAAGACGAAGAGAGTCATAGCTTTAGAGCAAGAAGTCTAAGTCTTGGGTTGTAGCATAGGTAGAGGCTCTGCAGTTGAGTGTGCAGAGGCCTAGGGTAGAAGTCCATAGCTGAGTGTGCGGACCCCTACAGCTGCGTGTGCAGGGTGAATAGAGTCTGTAATACTTGGAAGATATTAACAAAAGGAGTTTTTCTACAATTTCTGTGTATTTGTCCTGCTGATGGGTTTAGATATTTTGTCTATGAATTTCCTTTAGTATGCTTATATGATGTGTGAATGAATGCAATTACATTGAATAATTAAACACAATTGTCAATATCTGCTTATGCAGCGATAACTTTACGTATTTGACAAGATAAGAAAATCACTTAGGATAATTGAGGAATTTGCACAACACGCTGCCATAGCAGCTCAAAAGTACCTGAGCCCCAGGTTAGGGTTGTGCAAAGGTTGATCGTATACTTTTGTGTAGGTATTGAAGGCTAGAATAGAGGGTTTGTCTTACAAGCCCTAGAGTGAGATCAGCTGCGCAAAGGCAGGGATAGATGAGATCAAATGACATCACAACCATCTCAATGGTGCAGAAACTTGGTTCCAACATCCTCCCATACTGCTTCGGGCAAGAATTCGGTCCACGCTCCGCGAGCTGATGCTAAAAGGGCCAGTAATGTAGGGATTTGTTTGGCTAATTAACACTGAACCTGGGTCAGGCCCCCTCAAGCCAACAATAAGACATGAAGGTGGGCCATCAAGTATAGATTTTTGAGGGAGAGTGAGGTTTTTGTTGGAAATAACACTGAGAGGGGGGGCGAATCAGTATTAGTCAACTCAATAACTTTTTCATTTCATACTCAGATTTATATACACTACTTCAATGAAGGTAAATTGCGTGTACACGCAACTATCTTTAAAGAAACCAGTGCATATCGAACAAATTTACGATTCAGTTAATTCACCATATGTTGATCTTTAATGAATGCATCAGTACTTCATTAACCATATAAATAATAACCATGTTTGGTAATAACAGAATAAACCATCACACATAAGCAACACACATGAACACCAAGATTTAAGGTGGAAATCCAATGCAGGACAAAAACCAACTGCTGCTGTCTTCTTTTAATATAAGAAAAACATGTTTACAATCTTGTACTGGTGTAGACTCATACCAGTATGCAGGGACCCACCTGCAGAAGGCTACAACCTTCTCTCATTCTCCAGCTTCTACTGGAAGTGAGCTACAACCCCCTAGCTCTTGTCCTAGCTGATCTGTTTACTAGTACATAGGCATTGACCTACAGAAGGCTCCAACCTTCACTCATTTTCCAGCTGCTACTGGAAGGGAGCTCCAACCCCCTTGCTCTTGTACTAGCCGATCCATTTACTAGTACATAGGCGCCGACTTACAGAAGGCTCCAACCTTCACTCATTTTCTAGCTGCTACTCGAAGCGAGCTCCATCCACCGGGCTCTTGTACTGGCTGATATGTTTACCAGTGTATAGGCGCCAACCTACAGAAGGCTACGACCTTCTCTCTTCCTCCAGGGACCACGTTTCATAAATTTTTAGGTTGGATACTCCTGGAACAAAACACCACAATTTGAAGGCCACGTTTCATCCAATTTTCATAATGGACCCATCAACAACATTAAAGATCAGAATCAATCACCATTATAATACAACCATGAAATACATCTGCATAACCCAATCGCTAAAACACAATCATCAATCTCTGAATCAACCATAATTGAATCAATCATTGAGAACCCATGATCACTGAAGCAAATCACAATCACTCAATCTGAACATTCAGACCACTGTAACTAGAACACAATCACGAGAACACAAAGCAGAACCCAAAACTCTGCATCAACAACCAGAACGAACTGCAACTTCAAACATCATATTTCATAATGTATACACTACTTCGATGTGCCTAACCAACGTGTATACGTGCTTTTACCAAAGCGAACCAGCGTCGAGATCTGTAAATACTAACTTAAAAACTTCACAACTATTCTAGGCTTCATTCATACCCAGATCATAACATTTACAGAATAACACATGAGTTAGTATTCAAATCTAGACTATCCATGATTAGACCACATAATAATAATTCATTTCAGGTCTTATGATCCTGATCCATCATTAGGTCTCATCCCTCATCAACCACTAAGGTTCATCCTTAGTTTAGATCAAGCAAAGCACGAGAAACCCATAACATGCATATTTGATTTTGATCTCACTCTTCATAAGATATTCATTACTTGCACTACATGGCCTAATGATCTTCTCCTCCTTATATAGTTTTAGGCCTTTCTTAATACCTTAGACCAAAACCACTTAGGACCAATACCTCGGACCAAATACCTCAGACCAAATACCTCGGACCAATACCTTGGACCAATACCTTGGACGAAATACCTTGGACCAATACCTTGGACCAATACCTTGGACCAAATACTTTGGACCAATACCTTGGACCCAAAATAACTTGGACCAAATACCTCAGACCAAAACCTTGGTTTTCCACCATGTATGCTCTTTTCCTTCTGTGAAAGTGCATGTATATGTATATGCTCCTTTTGTTCTGTTAACCCATGTGTATATGTTGCTTGGACAAAGTGAACTAGCGTATACTTCTTAAACCACTCTCTTTCTTCAATCTGTGGAGTCTGATCTGTAATCCTTTGCTGTTAACCTGTTGCACTGTGAACTGCCATCTATGTGAGTTTCCATTAAGGACAACACTGGTATCATAATGCCAATAGTTCCATTAAGGACAACACCTGTATCATAATGCCAATAGTTTTTGACTAGGGCTACCATCAGTGAGTAAATTTTTGAATGAGGACCTAGGTGGAATGACAAAAAATTCTAAGCAAGACCCTAATATGAATATGAAAAGAGGAGTTTTGATCATTGATGGTAGTATGAAAATAGTGACACTTACATCGGCCTTATTGGGGATGGCAGCTCCTTGGAGGTGTCAAGAAAACCGTAGACCAAGTGCTTAACCATGTGGGCCAATACGGTCAAAAACTTAAACTGAAATGCATGAATGAATGCTGACAACTCAAATGACACAAATTGACTCGAAATTGACTGAAAAATGACTCAATACTGACTTAATTGACAACTGAACTTTGAAAATGGTAGAAAATCAGTGAAGCCCTATGGCCTTCACTTCAGGCTCTGAACTCCAGTGGTTCTCTACTTCACACTTGCAGAAATTTAAATTTTTATTTACAATGAAATCGAGAAATTTCTAAGAAGTATGCTTCAGAAAAGATAGTGCTTAAGGAGCCTACCATTGACTAGTCCTCCTAATCATGGTTCTCCACTCATCTCATTTAGCATAAAAGAATTTTTCTTTGGGAAAGTTGAAACCTTATAAGGCCCTTTCCACAAAGTTTCAAGTTTACCATGCTTACCCTTGTCCTCATTTCGAGCATCCCAGGGGAGTACCACATCTCCAATTTTGAAGTCATCCTCCTTTGTTTTCCGGTCATAGATTTTCTTTATCTTGTCATGGAGCTTGAAGGCATTATGAAATACCTCAACTCGTGTCTAGTGAAGGTGAATCAGTTGACTGATCCAAAGTTGTATATCGTTCTCTTCACTCACTGCTTCTTGTAACAACTTCATAATTGACACTGCTAATGATGAAGGAAACACAGTATCTACTCCATACACTATTTGAAAAGGAGAGAGTCTAATAGACTTCTTACGAATCACCCGATTTTCCCACAATGCATTCATCAACTTTTTGTGCCAATTCTTTTTGCTAGCCTCCAACATTTTCTTGATGATGTTGATCAAGGATTTAATGGAGGACTCCGCCAAACCATTTCCTTGTGGGTAGTAAACTGTTGAATATCCCAACTTGATGTTATATCTATCACAAAACTCAGTCATCTTCTTAGACTTGAATCTTTCTGCGTTGTCTTTGATGATCTTATTAGGACAACCAAAATGGGACAAGATATTAGTTTTTAAAAACTGAATGATAACAAAATCTGTTGCTTGCTTGGTTGGAATCGCTTCGATCCACTTAGTAAAATAGTCTGTAGCTGTCAATATCCACTTGTGTTGTGCAGATGATGATGGGTGAATCTCGCCAATGAAGTCTAGGCTCCACTACTGAAAAGGTGCATGAATTGATATAGGTTGTAGAGGCAAATGAATCTTTCTTTTACCTTGAAAAACTTGACACTCGTGACAACTCATCACTACCTTGTAAATATCTTCAAAAAGTGTGGGCCAATAGTAACCCACTCTCAGTACTTTGTTGGACGTAGTCTTCCAGTACAAGTGGCCCCCACAGTCTCCTTTGTTGAAGTCATTTATTACCTCTTTAGACTCATCTTCGGTCAAACAGTTCAATAAAACATCTCTGGGATCCTTCCAATAAAGTTCGTTGTCCATTATGCAATATTTAGAAGCCTTCAGCTTCAATGACCTTCTCTTAGCCTTAGACATACCTGGAGGGGGGTTTAGATGTTGCAAAACATAGATAATATCAGAATATCATGGGGATGACAAAAAGATATCAGATACCTGAATGAGATCTACTTCTTCTTGGTTATCTGACAGTGCTGATACAAGGTTGATATCTAGAGCATGGAGATTTGACTCGGCCATGAGCTTGGCTAAGCCTTGAACTTTGTAAGCTTGGTGGGCCTGGCCTCAAGGTCATAATCTAATAATGCTGCTATCCATCTACCTCTTCTACCTTGTGGGTCATTCTGCATGAGAACTTCTTTTACCACTGCATTAGGCACATAAGCGAGGGTATGCGAATGTAAAATGTAAACTCTGAAATCTTTCACTGCTTTTACCAAAGCCAACGCCTGTTTCTCTATGATGTTGTACTTAAGGGCTGCATCCAAATATTGCAACTAAAAAATGCTATTGGTAGCTCAGTCTTATCCCTTTTCTGCATCAAAACTGCTACCATGGTATGCTCAGAAGTAAAAGAGAATATTATGAAATCAATGGAGTAATTGGGATTGATTAAAACAGGGGCAATGGTCAAGGCAAACTTTACTGCATGAAAGGACTTGCGGGCTTCTTTAGACCACTTTACATCATTATCATTTTTCAACATATTTGTCAACTCTCTAAGATGTTTAGCCAAATTAGGGGTAAATCTGTGTAAGAAATTCATATTACCATTGAATGCTTGGATTTATTTCTTGCTACGAGGGAAATCAATTTGCTGAATGGCTTCTACACATGAAGGGTCAATTTGGATGCCATCCTTGGAGATGATGTGGCCAAGAAGTTTGCCTTCCTCCATGGAAAATAAGCTCTTCTTTGGGTTGAGAGAGATTCCAAACTTTTTGCATCTCTGGAAAATAACTCTTAAATGATGAAAATGCTCATCATCTGAATGTGAAAATACTGTCGCATCATCTAAATACACAACCAAGAAAACATCTTTTTCATTGGAAAAGGCTATGTCCATGGCACACTGAAAAGTGGCTGGAATTTTTGCATATTTGAATGTGCCCTAAGGTGTGGTAAATGTTGTCTTGTCCTGATCATCCTTACGCACTAAAATCTGATTGTAATCGGAGTATCCATCCAGCAACGACATTCGAGAAGCGCCAACAACTCCCTAAAGGATATGATCCATTTTGGGAAGTGGATAATTGTCTTTTAGAGACGCTTTGTTTAAGTTTCTAAAGTCTATGCAGAGCCTTATTTCTCCTGTCTTCTTTCTCACCGGAACTAGATTGGATATCCAATCCGAGAATCTGATAGGAATAATGATGCTTGCCTTAAAGAGTTTGTTAACTTCTTTCTCTATTGATGGCAACAACCTTCAATTGATCCTTTTTAGATTTTTTCTAAAGGGATTTTGATTGGGTTTTATTGGGATAGTATGTTGAATTATTTTCTTGTCATACTCCTTTAAGTTTTCATAATCCCGAACAAAAACATCAGAAAATTCAGACATTAAATGAATATACTTTTCTTTTAGCTCTGGAGATAATGATTTGGAAAGCTTGATCATTTTTTATTTATCTGTTGTTCCGATGTTCACATATTTGACACCTTTCTCCTAGGAACCAAAGTAGGCTTCCTTGCTACATCATCTCGATCAAACAAATCTTCCAAGGATATATGACCTTTTGGAATCTTGTTGTCCTTTAGTTGTAGTATATCAACTTGAGCTACCTCAATGACTTGATCATCCTTGTCGTAAACTTCATCCATGGAACAATTCTCAAACTCTCCTTCACTCTGAAGAAAGTTATTTACCTGCTTATCATCCTAGAATACTTTCCAATATTGCAAGTTATCAGGAAATGAGGGCTGATGCTTTACATGAATCTCAAATTTCCTATTTGAAAAGATGGAGATTTTGATTTTTTTTGCAGCTGTAGCCAATGAATTTGCCATAAGATTCTGAGTCCTTGGCATAATTAAAAGTGTATACTTAGGAAACATTCTCAAAATATCTAATACAACATTCCTATATTGTCTCATTCACGGATGGTTAGCTTGATATTCACCTTTAACTTGCTTGATCTCAAGTTTTAAATCACCATACACAGAAATTCTTCGTGCACCCAATTTTTTCAAGATCTTTAAGCTCGTGATCAATGCTTCGTACTCCACCTCATTATTGGTGCAATCAAAATATAACTTGTATGAGCATAATCTAACATTCTGAGGAACCTCACCTTTTTGATGGTGTGGACTTTGGATCCAAATGCCAATACCTGCCCCATCTTTCCCGAGAGCACCATCAAAGTCCATGGTCCAAAGACCATGCTCCTCTTTCGAGTGCTGGAAATCTGGTTTTTGCTTTAGCTCAACTTTTTGAAATTTTTCTTCATGCCTTTCTGAATTTTCCACTACATTTTCTAATGGTTGTTCTGAGCTTTTATCTGCCTTGTCCGATGGTTGTTTTGATGAACTTGGAAGATCCTCCTTTACCTTATCTAAAACTGCTCTTATACAATCTGAAATCTTTGGTACATCTTCTATTTCTACAAGATGACTATCTACATCATTCAATCCACTATCATTATATTAAATAGATGATTCTAAATATGTATGTACAACATTTATAGGATGAATATTCGGCCTCTTCTTCCTAGTTATCATGAATTTCATTTTGGTCTCTCAGTACAATTTCCTCAATTGCCCCAAAAATGGGAGGGTGGCATAGGAGAAGTCCAATTGCAGTGTGCCTCTTAGTTTTGCTCCCCAGAACCTTGCCAATAACATACCAAACCGTGGTGGTATATCAGCTACCACCACATCCATTAAAACATTCTTTGCCAGGATTTTCTCTAGGGATACTACCAAATCCTTGGTTAAAGCAAGAAAATAGACCTTACTGGAATCAAAAGACTACAAGTCATGGTATGGACGAGTTATATCTAGAACCAAATTTTCCATGATGGCTTTGGGAATTATATTATGGGAGGCTATGGAGTTAAGCATGGAATTATGAAGGATGCACTGGTGGATTGTCAGACTCAGGTAAAATGGAGGAACCTCGCTATATTCTAACTGACCATCTATGGCTGGACCAAAAATCAATTCAGGTTGGTCATCCTCAACATTAACCATGTCGGACAAAGGATCAAATTTAAGCATTTTGACTATATCAGATTTGTAATGACTATTTTTGACTAGTTCAGTAAGAGGGATTAACACTTTTAACTTTGAAATTTCAATTTCCAGATTGAATGAGCTAGGTTTATCTACCTCTTTTTGGATGATGTGTCTCTTCTTGGGCTGATCTTTTGATATATGATCCTTCTTCCGCCAGTCATGTTCCTTGTTCGGAGTGCTTGTAGATGGCTGATTGACTTTGTTTTGGTTAGATGTTGTAGGTTCTTTACCTTTACTTTGATTACCTTGAGGTTTTATTTTCTATTGGGAGTCCTTCTGCTGTGATTCCCTTTTCTGAATGGAAGTGATTACGACATTCCTGTTTCTCAAGGAATACTGCTTCTGCTGAGAGCTGAGTACATTCAAGTATCCTCTTTGATAATCATCTGATTGGGTTTCCAATGCATAGTCATTATGTTGGGTGTGGAGCATGATTATCTTCTTTATTCATAGGTATCGTTGCATTGGACCCTAGTTCATAATGTGGCAGCAATGCCACCCGTAATATGTGCGCTGCAAGGGGGGTCCAGGGGGGCTGACAGTAATCATCAAGAGCCCCTCCCTGCTAGGCGATCGGGGGTAGCGCCCCCGAAGCTAAAAATAGATGTAAAATTGCCTTGTAAAATGTTGTAATTTCGTAGTCAATCTAGACCATTCATTAGGCGGAGATCTGAAAGTAGAAGCTATGTTTAATTTAGGGTTTTTTGCCCTAGAAGGAAACCCCTTGCTATATATGAGGGAATTGTATTGTGTCTATGTATATATGCATTTTGAGCGAGAAAGAGAGAGGAGATTGAGAGAGAGAAGAGGGAATTATAACGGATCTACTGTGGGTTGTATCTCTTCAATTTGTTGGATAATATAAAAGGAAGGACTGGTTGTTTCTCTTTGGACATAGCCCAAATTGGGTGAACCACATATATATGTGTCTCTCTTGTTTCATGTGTTTTATGTGTTTATATTTCTCCAATATATTTTATGTGTTCCATTGCTCTGTAATATATAATTTTCTAACAATTAGTGTCAGAGCCGAAGGTCTATTTGGCTGATAGACTCACAGGAGAGAAGGGTTCCTGGTTCGGGTGGGAGCAATGGCAGAGGATGGTAGGTTTAGGGTCGAAAAATTTAACGACCAAAAATACCAGCTATGGATGATGCAGATGGAAGATTATATGTATCAGAAATATATGTACCTACCATTGAGTGGAAGACAAAGAAGCCAATGAGTATGACATACACGGAATGGGATATTCTTGACAGAAACGCACTTGGAACAATACGACTGTGCCTAGCAGTGTTGGTAGTGCTTAATAGTTCAAAGGAAATGACAACAGAGGGTTTAATGTCAGCATTGGCTAAACTATATGAAAAAACGTAAACCTCAAATAAGGTATTTCTTATGAAGCATTTATTTAATATGAAGATGTCAAAAGGTTGATCTGTTTCTGATCATTTAAATGAATTTAATATAGTTACCAGTCAGTTAAGTTCTGTAGGGGTAACTTTTGATGATGAAGTTAGGGCTCTTTTATTTTTGTTCTCGTTGCTAGAAAGTTGGAATGGTTTAGAATGGCCATTAGTAGCTCTGTCTCTAGATCTAGTACTTTAAAAATTTGATTATGTTGTCGGTGCAATCCTTAGCGAGGAAATGTGACGGGAAAGCTCCGGTGAGACATCAGGCAATGCTTTGACTGCAGAGACTAGGGGAAGAAAAATAGAAAGAGGAAAGAGCCCAGGATATTACTGTAATTCAAGGAAAGGCAGATCCAAGTCTAGATCGGGGATAGTATGCTAGAAATGTGGGAAGAAAGGACACGTGAAGAAATACTGCAAGTCTTGGAAGGGAAAAGAAGGAGACACACAACAAGAAAACAATCATGAAGCGAATGTGACAGGTGATGTGTTGCAATATGATTTGATTCTTTCATTAGAAAATATTATTAATGCTTGGGTGGTAGTTTCAGGGGCCTCATTCCATGCCACACCCGATAAGAAACATTTTCATGATTATGTTCAAGGAGATTTTGGACAGGTATGATTGGGTGATGATAAACCCTGTAAAATCATTGGAATGGGTATAGTTTTCATAAAACAACATAACATAAATCAATGGCTATTGAAGGAGGTAAGACATGTTCCAGATCTAAAGAAAAATATTATTTCAATAGGGTAGTTGGGAGGTGAAGGCTGTGTGACTAAATTTACAGATAAAACCTGGAATGTCACTAAAGGAGCCCTGGTAATAGCAAAAGGAGAAAAGGTTAGTACATTGTATTTATGCAATGGTATAACCTCTACAGGAGAAGATACAACATTGTGGCATCACAGGCTTGGGCACATGAGTGAGAAGGGGATGCAAATTCTTCACTCAAGAAATTTGTTGCTAGGTTTGAAGCATGTTGATTTAAAATTCCATGAGAATTGTGTTTATGGAAAATAGAAGATAGTCAGATTCCTTAGAGTTGGGAAAGAAAAGAAGAGCAAAAAATTAGAGCTTGTGCATACATATGTATGGGGACCTACTCAGGTATCATCTCTTGGTGGCTCTCGTTATTATGTTACTTTTATTGATGATGAAACTAGAAAAACTGGATTTATTGTATTCGAAATAAATATGATTATTTGATACTTGCAAGAAATGGAAATCTTTGGTTGAAAATGAGATAGGTAAAAGGTTGAAGTGTCTCAGATTAGACAATGGAGGTGAATATTGTAGCAAAGGGTTTGATAGGTATTGTTTAGAGAATGGAATTCCTAGAGAGAAGATAGTTCTAGGAACACCCAAGAAAATGGTGTGTCAAAAAGGATGAACAGGACAATCATGGAGCCTGCAAGGTGCATGAGATTTCATGTAGGATTTCTTTTACAATTTTGGGCAGATGTTGTAGATACTGCTATTTATATAATAAACACAGGGCCTTCAAGTTCCTTGAATGATGGTATTCCAGAGGAGACATGGATAGGTAAAAAGGTAAACTAATCATTTTTAAGGACTTTTGGTTGTGACGCATTTGTCCACATTAATAAAGAAAATAGAACAAAGCTTGAGGCAAAATCAAAGAAATGTACCTTTATTGGATATGGTGTTAATGATTTTGGTTATTGCTTTTATGATTATGAAAAACACAAAATCATTAGGAGAAGAGAAGTCATAATCAATGAAAAGGTTTTGTATAAGGATTAGATGCAGGAAAAGAAATAGGTAAAAGAAAACATAGAAAACATAGTCCTTGATGACAACACAAAAAAAGTGAAGGTGCCTGAAAATCATAATGATCAACATCCAGAACAACAACAACAACCACAACAACAAGAATCACCTCAAATGCCTAAAAGTGGTGTTAGAAGATCTAGCAAGATAAGTAGACCCCCTGAACGATACTCTCCTTCATTATATTATGTATTGTTGACTGATTCTGGTGAAATAGAATGTTATGAAGAAGCAGTGCAAGTAGAAACCAGGAAGAAGTGGGAGCAAGCCATGAAAGGAGATGGAATCCTTAATACATAACTAGACTTGGGACTTAGTCAAGTTTCCTGTAGGTAAAACAAAATTGCAGAAAAAATGGGTTTACAGGTTGACGCAAGAATATGGAGGTAGAGAAAGGTATAAAGATAGACTTGCGGTGAAGGGGTTTGCACATAAAAAAGGTATAGAAATTGATGAAATATTTTATCCTGTTGCTAAAATGACTTCAATCAGAACTATTTTAAGTCTAGTAGCAATTGGAGATTTGCATCTTGAGTAGTTAGATGTAAAGACAACCTTTTTCCATGGGGTTTTGGAGGAAGAGATATATATGCAACAACCACAAGGATATGAGGTAAAAGGGAAGCAAAAACTAGTGTGCAGGTTGAAGAAGAGCTTGTATGGCTTAAAACATGCTCCAAGGCAATGGTATCTAAAATTTGACAGGTTTATGTCTGAACAAGGTTATACTAGATGTCACTTCGATGATTGTGTTTATGTCAAAAGGAAAAATGATGGAACTATATTATATTGTTATTGTATGTAGATGACATGCTTGTTGCAAGTTCTAACATGCAGGAAATAAATGTGCTCAAAAGAAAATTGGAAAACGCATTTGCAATGAAGGGTTTGGGTGCTGCAAAACAAATCCTTGGTATGAGAATAACTGGAGACAGGAAGAATCGAAAATTAACATTGTCTCAGAGTGAGTACATAGAAAAGGTGTTGAAAATATTTAATATGCTGAATGAAAAACCAGTTAGTATACCTTTGGTTAGCCATTTAAAACTGGAGGTGTGTCCCAAGATTCAGGAAGAAATGGCTTATATGTCTAAAGTTCCATATGCATCAGTAGTTGGAAGCTTAATGTATGCAATGGCCTGCACAAGGCCTGATATTGCACATGTAGTGGGAGTTGTAAGTAGGTACATGAACAATCTAGGAAAAGAACATTGGATGACGGTGAAGTGGATTCTCAGGTATTTGAGAGGTACCACAAATCAAGCATTATGCTTTGGTGGTTCAAACATTGCTCTATGGGGATATGTTGATGCAGATATGGTGGGTGATAGAGATAACATGAGGAGTACCATAGGGTGTATTTACTATTGGTGGAACAACTGTCAGTTGGGTTTCAAAACTGCAAAGTGTTGTTGCACTCTCAACAATGGAAGCAGAATATGTTGCTGCTACAGAGGCTAGTAAAGAAATGATTTGGTTACAAATATTTCTGGATGAACTGGGTAAGAAGCAAGAGTTGGGCATGTTATATAGTGACAACCAGAGTGCCATACATCTTACAAAGAACCTTAAATTTCATTCCAAGACTAAACATATACAACTCAAATACAATTTCATAGGGTCAGTGTTGGAAGATGGATAGTTGAAGCTGTAAAAGATACAGACTAGCTAGAATCCTACAGATATGTTAACAAATGTTGTAACCAAGGAGAAACTGAGATTGTACTCAGTTTCAATTAGTCTTCAAGTATGATGATGAAGATGAGAAACAACCAGGTCCAAAGTGGAGTCATTGTCCAACAAATGAACCAATTATGGAGTTGCTATAATCAGTCTCCAAGTGGGATATTGTTGCGTGTGGAGCCTGATTATCTTCTTTATTCAGAGGTATCGCCACATTGGACCCCAGTTCATAATGTGGCGGCAACACTGCCTGTAATATGTGCACTGCAAGGGGGGTCCAGGGGGGCTGCTAAATTTAGATGTAAAATTTCCTTGTAAAATGTTGTAATTTCGTAGTCAATCTGGGCCGTTCATTAGGCAGAGATCTGACTGTAGAAGTTATGTTTAATTTAGGGTTTTTTCCCTAGAAGGCAACCCCTCACTATATGTGAGGGGATTGTATTGCGTCTATGTATATCTACATTCTGAGAGAGAAGGAGAGAGGAGATTGAGCGAGAGAGAAGAGGGAATTACAAAAGATCTGCTGTAGGTTGTATCTCTTCAGTTTGTTGGATAATATAAAAGGAAGGAGTGGCTATTTCTCCATGGACGTAGCCCAAATTGGGTGAACCACGTATATCTATGTCTCTCTTGTTTTATGTGTTTATATTTTTGTAAGATATTTTATGTGTTCCATTGCTCTGTAATATATAATTTTCTAACAATTTTTCCAGTATGTAGTCTTTATCTTTGGGTCCTCATATTTTCTCGATATACTTCTAATCTTCAGTCAAGAAATTGGGATGGTAATATTTCTTGAAGACGTGGTCCACTTTGACAATCGGGTTTGTTTCATCCTCTAATTCTCCTTGAGCATAGTTCTGCTGCAAGGGTGTCTGAACTTGCTACTGTGATGTTGATGCCTTAGGAGCTCTCTGCTCTCTTTGTTTTATCTTATACTGAGGCTGTTGTTGGTTTTTGAAATTCAGATTTCTCACTTGTGGCTCTAGCTGTCTATCTGAATTTATCATTCGGTCCGCCATCCTCTCCATGGTTCTAATCAGTGTGTCTAGATTAACATTGGTGGAAGAAGAAGGTTCCTCCTTAATTGTTACTTTCTTCTCTGATTTATCATGTTTTAATTGAGATTTTTTAATCATTAAATTTTCTTCCACGCTTACTGCATTACCCTGCATTTCTTCCAAAGTTACATGATCTCTTTCCCTTATTTGTGGTGGGCTCCAGTATTGCAGCAATAATGTTGCAACTCCTGGGACTCCCTTCTTTACTTTTATCAACCCGGTAGTTTCGTAACAAACTTGGAAGCGACGGTGCTGTATGCACAAGTACTAGCTCTTGCCGTGGCTATCACTTGGTCAGCTGGCACAAGTCCGCTAGGAGCTTAATCCAAATTATATGAGCTCTGAGAAGAAGCTTTTTAACTGATGGATGGAAGCTAACTCGAAGGAAGCTAATCTACTTGCGGAAAGAAACTAAAAAGCTGAAAGGAAACGCAAACCCTAGCAAACCCTAATTTTACCAGCTAGCCCTACTGATGCAAGAAAGAGGATGCAAGCTACTGAAAGAGATGCCATTGACTTCTAGGAAGCTAAAATACATGTGTCTAAGCTACTTCTATAGTAAAATCCGAAGAAAACATCTTTTTGTATTTTTGAATAAGTTGTCAGAATTATCATGCATGTGCTTTCACTGTTTTTGACTGTGCAGAGGTGGATTGACGAGAGGAAATGCTTGTAGGAGGTTGGGAAGGTTTGAAGAGGGCCTAAGGGGTCCCTAACACCCTTCCATAGAGTTTCACAGAGTTTGGCTATCAAGAAACTGCTTTCGTGAGCTTCTACAGGAAGTCTGTAGGGGTTCTACAGGATGTTCTGTAATTTCTACAGGATGTTCTGTAATTTCTACAGGATATTCAGAAAGGGGATTTTGGAGGGTTGATGGAGGAAGAAAGGTGAAGAAGTGGGTATGGAGGTGAGATAAGGGTGTGAGGAGGTCCAGGACTTGGTGGATGGAGCTGAGGGTGTGGTGAGGATGGTTGGATTTGTTCAAGGAGGAGTAGAGCAATGTTGCACAAAAATATGGGAATTAGGGCAAAGCGAGCGAATGTGGCAAACGTAAGGCAAGAATCTGAGTTAGAGGATGGAACAAGAGGGATTGATGGAGTACGGGAAGATAGAGAAGTATTACAGGTGCTTTGCAAGTTATTTCTCGAACTGAACAAACAAAGACTTGGAAAATCAAGGACCTAGTTACTTTAACCTAGTCTGACCTAGATAACAACAAAGAAAATGAACAGAATTTTATTTGCAACGAAATCATGTGAAATAACTATGCAATTAAGCAATCATGAACCTGAGCATCTAACCACAATTGGTATCAACTTCTGCAAATGAGAATCTAACACTAATAATTGCATGATGAAGCAAAGACAATGTTTTTGGTGGCATCAAGGTCACCTTGGTCCCAGCTCATGGTCCCACTGAGGGAGAGGTGAGATCAGAGGTGATTGATAAAATTTTTATGAAGATATTCTCTGTTATTAACCTATCAAACCAATCTGAACATGAAAAGCCTCTCTAATCATCAACAATGACCTTGGGAACTAGCAAGATCTCAATCTACTTAACATAAATTATTTTGCAAAGACATTAAAAACAAATAACAATACACAAAGGAAGCCTTGGAACTTGGGTTGGGACCAACCCCAAGAGCTACAGGCTCCTAAGAAAAACTCAGAATTGATGCCAAATAAAGCTGCTTTCCATTACTCAAAAATAACCATGTCACAAAGAAAGTTATACAGCAGCAGCTACAAAATGAGCTGAGAAAATAACAGCACTATAATGCAAAATACAAAAGTTCAAAAGGTAACCTACGAAGGCTGGAAGCCTTCCTATTTATGCACTACGAGGGTATCCAACAACCCTCCTTAACTCAAGGGGCTTGATTGCTCAAACTGCCAGTGATCAGCCACTTTACACAAGACTGCTCGGCTGCCATTGGGAATCCTTTTCGGTGGCTTGCTGAACTCCGAGCTGAGGGTGGATATTTCGAGGAAGGGGCCATTTTGATGTAGGGGACACCTTTCCTATGAATCCTCACCCTTGTTCCTTCATTCTTGGCTGTCATTTGGCTCATAATTGCTTGGTCTTGGTCCAAAATTTGTCCAAAAATTTGCATTAACCACATGTTAGCCTTCTTGGTCAAGTGACTATCCTCATTCGTTCAACTAACATAAATATACTCAAAAAACATGCATAAACTATGAAAAATGGTGGATTGACGAAGAAGAGTTAGGAAAAATGAGCCCAATAAGTTACCCAATTCCGGGGTTCATCATCACCCCCCTACTGAATGGGTTGCTCATCCTCTGAGCAACTAATCCAGCTCATCATCCTTGATTGCCTTGACTGCCTCTCTGACATCCCAGGCTTCCGAGGTGATATCTTCTTCACGGTCATGAAATCCTGCTTTTCTTTCCACTGCCTATGTTCCTCCTCTTCTTTGACTCCCTCCAGCAGCCCCAAAAGCAAGGGAGGACTGAACTTGAGGCCGATCCAGTTGGCCTGAAGATTCTGCATTGACTGTTTGTAGAGGGGTACTCTTGCCAAGGCCTCCCTCATCCTTGTTGGGGAGTGGTATTCTCTAATTTTTAGGCTGTGGGACAGTGTGTTCCACCTCCGGGTGCAAGCATGAACACAATTATCCCTCAACAATCTCTCCATGTCCTCAAAATGGGCTATGGCTTGAGCTTGTCGTTCAATGTAATCTGGTAGGGCTTGAGAGTCATTGGCCAAGTGCTGGTGGGCGTATATTAATGCTGAGGGATCCTCCGGCTTTTCTTTGATCATTAGTGGTTCCTTTAGTTCCCTGTCCATAACATTTCGGACCTCTGCTGCTCCCTTTTCTTCATGATTTAGCCAAGAGGCCATGGCCATAAGTTGCACATCTCCTACCGCAGTGTTGGGGTCCCACAAATTCATGTTGGGAAGGGAAAAGTTGTGTAGGTAGAACTCTGATAATTTGACCTTGTTCTTTGATGAGCTACTGTCACATAAAGCCATGAATTGATGATAGTTTTGAAATGGTGTTGTGACCCTTTGGGCCAAGGTGTTAATCTGGAACTGCAACCACTGATCCTTAAGGTATAAGGCAGATGATTTGGCCGGTTGCCTACACTACATTGCCTCCACTGCCCAGCTGGCCATGCAGGCCAGTTGGGCCTCCTTCTCTTGTACCTGTTGCCTTAGAGATTGTATCTCCTGTGCTGCTTGCAATTCCTTCTCCTGTAGTTGTCTAGTTAGTGCCTCAATTTCAGCCTGTAGCCCATCTCTTCTCTTCTTTTCATCAGGGGTTTCTTTGTCTACTGTGGGTTGTTCCTGTTGCCTCTGTTCTCCCAAGGTGTGGGGCCTATCTTCCTTAGAGTGTCCCTGTAGCTGTAGCTGTTGTTTAAGTAGCTTGTTTTCTTCCTGTAGCTTGGCCCGCTGACTGCTTTCCGCATGCCTTACCATAGCTAATTCCTTTCTTGCCTCCTTGAGTTGTTCTTCTAAGGGACCTATGTCTCCCACACCCTTGGACTTGGCGATCTTCATCCAAGTGTGGGTCCTCACTCTTTTTTCTTATAGTGCAAAGAAAAGTGGTGCTGCGAATTTTTGGGGAATTTTCTTTCCGGCCTCTAACAAGTTATACTAGGAGCCAAAGCTAGGCTGGGGGCTTGGTTCCATAATGTTCTCAGTCTTTTCTCCATCCTGTGATGATTTAGTTGCCTTTTCTTCCAATTCTCGGTTTCCTTTAGCCTAGCTAGTGTTTCCTGTAGAACTGTCTCAGCTTCCTATAGAGAGGTCTTTGTGTCCATCATTTCAATCCTTTCTCTCCAGGTGGATGTCCTCAGGCTTCCTTGTTCATAGGTGATGGATGCCTTCGAAGGAGACTTTTCCTTTTGTTTAGCTGTGGTGTCTTCAATCATAATTGGCTCCTTTGATTGTGGTTGGGGTCTGCCAGCTTTTATCTGCGTGCTCCTTCTTGCCTTAAAGTACATGGAAGGCTCCCTTTTTCGCTTCCCTTTTTGTTTAGGAGATGTGCTTAAGGCAGCCAGCATACCTGCTGCCTCCCTGGCCAAAATTTCAGGTGATTTCTCCTTTTGCTGCTCTATTTCCATGCTTCCTGTAGAAATTCCCGTGTCACCTATTTTCATGTTTCCTGTAGAAACTGTTTTCATGCTTCCTATAGAAACTGTTTTAACTGTTTCGGTCTGCTTGGCTGGATGTGTCTTTCCTTTTAATTTATGTGTGGTGGCCTTGGCTGTGCCCTCCTTTATTTGGACTTTTTTTAGTCCTCTCTGCTCTACTCTGCAATCATTTTTCCCTGGGTGTTTGTGCCATTGTTCCTCCCACAGTTTTAGGCCTAGCAATTTGGCCCTTTCCTTGTTCCTCTTTCTGTCCTTTTTGTGTTTGTTTGCCCTGTGTTTCTTTACCACTAGTTTTCTTTCCTGCCTCAGTGTGTTCCCTTTCTTCACTGCTGGATGAGGTGAGCTCCTCAGCCAGAATTTGAATATCATCATCTTTGGACATGTTTCGGAAAATCTCCCAGGAGAGGGGGATAGTGTAGGTGTGGAGCGCATCTTCCACTAAAAGCTTGATGAGCCCATGATGGGCTAACTGATCCGGTGTCCCTTCCTTCAATTTTGTGCCACATTCAATTAATGATTGCAGAAGAAAATAGGGGATGCTCAACTTCTTTTCTGGAGGTAAATCCAACCCATTTCTTAGTTCACACAAAAACCAGAAATGATAGTCGTAGACAATACTGAACCGCCCCTCACTAGTAATGTATTTCATGATTTGGAAACTGACTTCACTCCAAAGAGGATGTAAGCTAGCTCTCTGGACCTTGTTATTGTCTTCTGCATGATGTTCCTCGGGTAGGAAGAATTATTTCTTGGCTTTTTGTCCCAATGCCCTCTCCTCTTTGCTCCAAGGTATCCCTAATGGCAGACCAGTAACTCGACTAATGAGCTCAGGGGTAAGCTTTAGGGTCAACCCTCTGAAATTCACTATGGCCTGTGTCTTTGATTTAGGTTGCAGGGACATTAAGAATTCGTCCATTATCTCATCATCATGACCCTGAATTTTGTCACAAAAGGTCATACAATTTTCACGGGTGAAGAGGTTCCCCACCTCAGGATGTTCACGCAATTTACTGGAATTTGAGGGTTCCTTCCTGATAAACCCCCTTGGCATGGTGAGAGTGCCCTGTTTTATGCTCTGATCAGAAAGGGAATGTTGTTTATGGTTTCCTCCTTTGAACTTCAAGAAAGGATCTCTCAGGTGTTTAAATTTTAATTTGCATCAATTCCCTAGTTTAAGGCTTTTGCTGCCCAAAACTCGGCTGTCCGTGTATAAAAGGAAAAATTGGGTTTCCACAGACAGAGTACAGAGCTCAATTTTCATCCCCAACATACATACGACCATGTAAATTCAAATTCTTCCTACCCAGGTTAGCCCTCACAATTGCGTATCTTTTCTACAGGAGGAATTTTTTAACAGGAACTGTGGAGGAGAATTTTAACGCAGAACCGACTAAGAACTTCCGTGCAACACACAGGCAAACTGCTATTTTCGCCTCACAGGCAGACTTGTCTCTAACTCTCCTATTCAAGACAGTTCAATTCACCACCTTTCTGAAACATATCATACATGGAAGAGTGTTTTCGAGCCTACCTCTCTCAGAACTCCAAATTCGACGAAGAAAAGTCCAGGCTTCTCTTCTCTGGAAAGCTATGCCATACTTCCTATAGAGCTTCTTCTTGTAGAACTCTTGCTGGCTTCTGTAGGATGTCACTGCGCCTCTGAACGAGCCTGATACTCATGAGATTTTTGAAACAGGCCGAAAAGCTCGGTGGAGGACAACAAGTTAACAGATTGTGGAAGCAGAGGACGCGTACTTCGGCCAAGGACGTTGCAAGTGCAAATGAACAGCGGGTGGTGAGAGTCTTCAGCCAAGCATCTATTAACTACGGTGCAATTAGTGGCGAGGGGGTGAGGTGGCTAGACCGAACCGTTAGTCCAACGTCACGACCATCATTTCTTTGCGTGTCCCTGGCCGTCATCACCTCCCCTCTGCCATTAACCACCGCCACCACTGCCAGTCCCGATGTTTTTCCCTGACTGGGCACTCCACACATGTCGGCTGCACGGCTCATTGGCAATTTTGAACATAGCTGAGCTTGTTCAGATCCCATGAAGCCATGTAACTGGATGAGGGTGGCTAGTTTGACTGGCCCCCAATCCCGTTCAATCCGAACCATTTTCACAGACATGCAGTTTTCGAAATATAGTTTATGCAATTGACAAATGAGTTTAGACACTTACCTGCGTGGCCGTGGATGCGTTATGCAGACTTCAGGTCTTGGAACCACTGCTTCACTTGTTGCTGCTTCGTGAACAGGTGCTAGAACCCATTCTTTCATTTGTTGATGCTGTATGCACGGGTTTTGGAACCTGATCCTCTAGTTGTAAATGTTGCATGCACAAGTTCTGTTGGATTCCGCCCGTCGAGGATGTTTTCACGTCCAAGAGGAGCCCTCTTCATGTTCCCTATGTTGATTTTGACTGTCCCTGCCTCCAGAGTATGTGCTCCAGAGGGATTAGTTGCTACAGGATTCCTGTAGGATGTCCTGTAGCTGCTTCTCCTCCTGGGATGCAGGCTAAACAAGCAGGGCTATATTGCTGACGAGGGATTTGTTGATGTAGAGTCAAGATGGAGCTTGGACAGGTAGGGTGTGCGAGACTTTGTTGCTTGACTTGTCACTTAAAAATTCTTGCTGTTGATATGAGGAAAATAGGGTTTCTTGTATGACTGTGCAGGAACACATAACCAGGTGGGTGACAGAGGTGTAAAGAGATGGAACAGGGTGCCATATGGTGATGGGTGGAAACAGGGGTGGCTACAGGCCTAACAAACAGATTCTAATCTTCATATTCTCTATCAAAATCGAATTTGGATCGCCCGAAGTTTCTACAGGATGTTTCTTGTAGAAATATAGAACTTCCTGTAGAAAGCCCAAAACTTCCTGTAGAAGGTGGAATCTCGACTCGAATGTGATCAAATCCTAGGAAAGGCGAGTGGCCATGGAGGGAGTGTCTGTAGGGAAGTCCTGTAGCCTGGTATGGACCCCTATCCTTGTTTTGCACGACCTTCCTTACCTGCAATGTACTCCTTGGAACCTGCAATTATTTCACAGAGATTAAACTTGTTTTTTTTTTTTTTTAGAGACAATTGGGGCGCCTCCATGAGGTTTCCACCCTCACTATCTGCCCTAGGCACCTCAAAGAGGTTTTCACCCAAGGATCTTTTTATTCCATTTTCTTATTCTTTGAGAGACAGCTGGGGCGCCTCCATGAGGTTTTCACCCTCACTGTTTGCCCTGGGCGCCTCGAAGAGGTTTTCACCCAAGGATATTTTTATTCCTTTTTTTTTTTTTTTT
>APFE030160668.1:63770-91234 GCA_000404065.3 Pinus taeda
TTTTTATTCCTTTTTTTTTTTTTTTTGATGATCAAGGTGTGGGTGGAATAGAGGCAGGGCCCTACTCCACTACCAACACTAATTTGTCCAAAGTTTCAACGAACTCCTGCCTCGAAAGGGGTTTCCTGTAGATTTTCAATCGATGCCCATTGACAAGCATGGGTATGGCTTCTTCATCAATGGTCCTGATAAGGACTGAACCATTGTCGTTGCATTTTTCCACTATATATGGTCCTAACCATCTTGTCCTCAGCTTCCCTTTGAAATCCTTGTATTTGGAGTCATACAACAACGCCCAATCTCCTGGCTGGAATTGCTTTTCATTAAGGTGTCGGTCATGCCATATCTTCCTCTGGAGTTAAACTACTTTTGAGTGGAGGAGGGACTGCATTCTCTGTTCATCTAATCCATTCAGTTGTAGTAATATTTCACGTTGAGCATGGCTGAGATCTAACTCCAGCTGAGCTGCCATCCTCAATGTGTTGTACTCGAACTCTATGGACAACAAAGCTATATTCCCGTAGACCAGCTCATAAGGTGTGAAACCTATTGTAGTTTTCCAGGTGGTGTTGTAGGCCCAGGTGGCCTCAACCAGGCGATCTGCCCAATCCTTTCTGCTGCTGCTCACCAGCTTAGTCAAAATTTCTTCCAACGCTCTATTAGTGACTTCCACCTACCCATTTTCTTGTGGGTGATATGGGGTGGAAATTCTGTGCTTGATTTTGTGATGAGCGAGTAGGTCTTCAATCAAGTTAGAGGTGAAATGGCTTCCTTGATCAGTGACTAACTCTCCTGGGTAGCCAAACTTGTAGAAAATATTTTCCCTTAAAAATTCAGCCACTTTTTCTTCTGTCACTACCTTGATTGCCTTTGTTTCTGCCCACTTTGTTAGAAGTCGGTGTACACAATGATGTAAGACCTTTGCTTTGAAGGAGGGTTGATAGAACCCACAAAATCCATGCCCCACTTCTCAAATGGCTCGATGGTCACTTGAGGTTGGAGGGGCATTTCATCCCTTGGAGTTGGTTTCCCCATCCTCTGACATCGGTCACATTGGCTGATGTATCTTCTGACATCTTGATGAAGAGTAGGCCAATAGTAGCCTGCCTGTAGAATTTTGAAGGCAGTCCTTTTTGCTGCAAAGTGACCTCCACAGGGCCCATCGTGACAGGTTAGGAGGATGTCAAAGACTTCCTCTTCCCTAACACAACACCTCAAGATCTGATTTGGGCCAAGTTTAAACAGGTTGCCCCCGATCCAAGTGAATGGGGCACTCTTCCTCACAATTATGCTCTTCTCCTTTGAAGAGAGATGCAGAGGGAACTGTGCTGAGACCAAGTAATTTTCTATATCGGCAAACCATGGAGAGAGTACTGAGATAACAAACAGGTGTTCATCTGGCATCTAGTAATCCACTATCCCTTCTTCACTTGCAGGCAAATCCAATCTAGACAAGAATTCAGCAACAACATTTTCCTTACCTGGCTTTTCGACAATGGTCAAATCAAATTGCTGCAACAAAAGTAACCATCTAATGATACGAGCATTTACATCACGCTTATTCATTAAATATCTAATCACAACATGATCAGTGTGTACGAATGTTTGATAACCAGTGATGTAGTGTCTGAACTTGTTTAGGGAATGGACTACGACCAGGAACTCTTTCTTAGTTACAGTATAGTTCATTTCTGCCTTGGACAGGTTTTTGCTGACAAAGTATATGGCATATGGTAGTTTTTCCTCAACTTGTCCTAGGGCTGCCCCTATGGCTTTGTTTGAGGCATTGGTGTGGATGTGGAAAGGTAGGGCCTAGTTTGGACCTCTCAAGATTGGGGCGGACACCAGCTTATCCTTCAACTCATCCAGAGCCCCTTGGCAGTCGTCAGTCCATTTAAACTCAACATCTTTCCCTAAGAGGCCAAACAATGGCGAGGCTAGCTTACTGAAATCTTTGATGAATCTTCTATAATATCCTGTTAAGCCTAGAAAACTTCGAACATCTCTTACCTTTTGAGGAGGTGGAACCTTTTGGATGATAGCAATTTTGTTAGGATCCACCTGTCATCCTTGCTGAGAAATGGTATGACCTAGCATGGTCCCTTTAGTCATCAGGAATTCACATTTTTCGGGACTGAGGGACAGGTTCATCTCAATACACTTGGTTAAAAATTTTCCCAGGTTAGTCAATGCTTCTTGGAAGTTGGACCCATAAGGAGTAAAGTCATCCATGTAGATTTCCACTGAATCGTGAACCAGTTCAGAAAATATGCTCAATACTGCTCTCTGGAAAGTGGTAGAAGCATTGCATAGCCCAAAGGGAAGGACCCGGTAGGCAAAGGTACCTCATGGACAAGTGAAGGTGGTTTTATCTTGGTCTTCCAGGCTGATTTGGATTTGATTATACCCGCTGAACCCATATAGGAAAGAGAAGAACTTCTTCCTTGCCAATCCATCCAACACTTGATCTATGAAAGGCAAAGGGAAATGGTCCTTCTTGGTGGCTTGGTTAAGTTCTTGGTAATCTACATAGATTCTCCACTTCCCATTTTTCTTGGGTACAAGCACCAGAGGTGAGACCCACTCACTGTCAGAGATGGGGTAGATGAATCCTGCATCCAACAACTTTTGCAATTCTTCTTTGACAAAGTCTTTAAGGGCTAGATTCATTCTCCTCTGAGGCTGCCTGACTGGTTTACAGTCCTTTTTAATGTAAATGTGCTGGGTACAGACCGAAGGGTGGACTCCTTTCATCTCCTTATAGCTCCAAGCGAAAGCATCCAAATGATTGTTCAATAAGTTACACAGCTCCTTCTCCTGGGAGGGAGATAAGGAGGAGCTGATATTTAAGGTTCTTTCAGGGCCAAATTCCACACTCTTAACTCTGGGAGAGGTCGGATCAGCCACACAGAGGTCCACTAAAGCGTTGGCTTGGGTACCTCACACTAACTCCTCTAATGGCAGTGTGTTGGGAGGTGGATTTTGAATCAAATTCTCAATCAAGTCATCCTCGGTTTGAGGGTCTCCCCTGGTGGCTTCTACAGTGCACAATAGTGCAGAGTAGACCTCATCTTCGTCTCCCTCTTCCAACCAGAGTGGTAAGTCATGTTCTAGCAGAGGTTGGGCAGGAGGATATAGAACTAGCTGTTTGGACATAGGCCCATTCTTGATGGTCATGCTCCCGGCTTGACAACTGATGTAAGCATCCGCAGTAGCTAACCAAGGCCTTCCCAAAATGATGGGGTATCCAGTGAGTTTTGCCTTTGGCTGAAGGACTAAGAAGTCCACAGGGTACTCCCAAGAGTCAACAGAGACCAGGACATCTTCCACAATCCCTTCAGGAGTCACGGTGGAGCGGTCTGCTAATTGCAGGATTGTCGAGGTCTTTCTTAAGGAACTCTGAAGGTTGAGTTTAAGCATAGTGTCCCTGGTCATCACATTAATGGCAGCCCCTAGATTGATCAAGGTGTGGGGGATTATGGTGCCATTGATGTGGACATCAACTACAGGACTCCTAGGGTCCAAATATTTTGGACAGATTACTTGCCCCAAAATTAGATCGGATAGTTGTCCTATGACATTGATAGTTGGGGCATCTCTCTTGCACCTGCCTGGGTGTCTAAAACACTTATCCTTGATCAATTTGTTGTATATTGGTACATATTTTATGGCCTGGAGAAGTGGTATTTTCACACACAACTGCTTAATTTCTCCCAGAAGTTCAGTCACCTCTGGGTTTGGTTGCATGGTTACTGTTAGTCGCTCAGTAAAGGGTGGAATGGCTTTGGGTTCACTTTCCTATTTTTCTTCCTCATCCTCTGGGGGAGGAGGTTGCTGGTCTAGAAGGACCTTCCCAGATTGCAGGTTGATCTCCTGGATCTCCACAGCATATGTAGGGCGTGTTTTCTCCCCAGTGTACACCTGTTAGGCTTGTCTGTTGTTGGGGTTCGGGTTCGATTGAGAAGGCATCTGGGGTTGTCTTGGAGGAGCAGGAGGTAATGGTTGTGGTTGAGCAGGTGGTGGAGGCAGAATGGTGGGAAGAGAGTTGTATTGGGGCCTCCACCCCAGCTAAGGTGCATTCCACTGAGGTTGTGGCTGGACATGTGAGTGAAACGAATGAGCAGTGGGTTGAGTATGGTATAGAGATGGATAAGACCACGAAGGAGGTGCAGACCAGGAGGGATGAGCAGGAGGACCCTAAGAAGGTATATGAGCGGATTGGTTGGGGCTATAATAAGCTTGGGATGTCCCCTGCTGGTAAGGTCTGGGCCCATGCGACCTCCTTTGGTTGAGGAAGTAGAGAGGTTCAGTGGTTGCCTCAGTCCCCTGGTACATGGCTTTAAATCTAGGTAAGGTTGGGCATTGGTTTGTGGGGTGGTATTCCTCACAAATGAAACATACCTCTATTGAGTGCAATGGACACTCTTTCTTAGGGTGCTTCCTCCTACATCTGGGACAGAAAATGGCCAAAGCCCTCTCAACTTCCTCTTTCTTTTGTTGGATTTAGAAAGTATCAAGTTGCATGGTAATGGTTTGTCTCATCTCACTTTCGAGGTCTTCCATATGATTAGCAAACTCATGCTTGGAGAAGGTGGTACTAGCTGAAAGTGGATTCCCCCTACCTCTTTTCTAGGTTGCCCTAGAATGGTTTCTAAACACAGTCTTTATGTCCTCATAAGGTAGTTGGTAGATGTCTCTTCTAGCTAGCAAATGGAGGGTATCTAGAAGGTCTTCAGGGACTCCTCGGAGCAGAACCAGCTTCAGAGATTCGGGGTCAAGTGTGCACCTGGCTCGCTTATAACTAAGTTGGAACCTTTCCTCGTAATCTTCTAAAGACTCATCACTTCCCATGGTTATCCGAAAGATCTCTCCCTTTATTTCTTTTGACCTACAGTAGTCCCGGTATTTGTTGTTAAAGGCTTGCTGCATCTGAGCCCAAGTGGTGATACTGTTTCCAGGCAACCCCATGAACCAGCATAGTGCTGCATCCTTGAGGGTAGAATGAAAGAGTTTCAACTTTTGCTCATCCTCGGCATAATCATAAGTTCGACAAAGGACAACAAACTCAAACAGGAAGTTATCAGGGTCTTCAATGGTTAACCCATGGAAGTGAGGTAAGGCTGAGGGACTTATGTTTTTCATTTTCATGTCCCCATTGGTCTCTCAGATGGGAAAGGCACCTTCTATTCTCTCGTCATCTCCTATACCGTTTTTGTGTTCGGCGATGGTCTCAAGAGGAATGTTCTCTCGCTCTTCTTCTATTATAGGATCTTTGTATATCTCTGGAGGTTCACCTATAGGTTCTTCTGGATCATTGCCACCAAAGAAGAGAGAAGAGTGACTCAGTGATGTGGTGGGGGTGTTGAGTAAGCATTTTCCGGTATTGTCTCTATTCATACGAGGCATGAAATGAAAGATTTTTGGTTGCTTCTTCTTCTTCCTTTCCTTTTTTTATTTTTTATTTTTTCCTGCTTGTACTTGCAAAACTAAAATAGACGGAATTGCAACGAACTAAAATCTATCTTGCTGAAATGAAAATGCAGAATTGGAATGAAAGCAGGAAAGGACTAATCTATTTTGTTGAAATTAAATTGCAGGAATGAAATGCTAGGCTACGCTTGTGGAATTGAAATTGTAGAATTGAAATGCTAATCTACGCTTGCAGAATTGAAATTCTAGTCTAGGAAAGCTGGAAATGTCTAGTCTACTTTTGCGGAAATGAATTGTAGAATGGAAATGAAATAAACTACTTAGCAGAAGGTTGTAGTAGAAAATAGAAGAAAAGCAACAATCACAAATACTCTGATGCTTCCCGGCAACGGCGCCAAAAATATGGTGGGCTCCAGTATTGCAGCAATAATGTTGCAACTCCTGGGACTCCCTTCTTTACTTTTATCAACCCGGTAGTTCGTAACAAACTTGGAAGCGACGGTGCTGTATGCACAAGTACTAGCTCTTGCCGCCGACTATCACTGGTCAGCTGGCAACAAGTCCTGCTAGAAGCTTAAGCCAACTCTGTGAGCTCTAAGAAGAAGCTTTTAACTGAATGGATGGAAGCTAATTCGAAGTAGCTAATCTACTCTTGCGGAAAGAAATTGAAAAGCTGAAAGGAAACGTAAACCCTAGCAAACCCTAATTTTACCAGCTAGCGCTACTGATGCAAGAAAGAGGATGCAAGCTACTGAAAGAGATGCCATTGACTTCTGGGAAGGTAAAATGCATGTGTCTAAGCTACTTCTGTAGTAAAATCTGAAGAAAACATTTTTTTGTATTTTTGAATAAGTTGTCAGAATTATCATGCATGTGCTTTCACTGTTTTTGACTGTGCAGAGGTGGATTGGCGAGAGGAAATGCTTGCAGGAGGTTGGGAAGGTTCGAAGAGGGCCTATGGGGTCCCTAGCACCCTTCCAGAGAGTTTCACAGAGTTTGGCTATCAAGAAACCACTTTCGTGAGCTTCTACAGGAAGTCTGTAGGGGTTCTACAAGGTGTTATGTAATTTCTACAGGATGTTCTGTAATTTCTACAGGATATTCAGAAAGGGGATTTTGGAGGGTTGATGGAGGAAGAAAGGTGAAGAAGTGGGTATGTAGGTGAGATAAGGGTGTGAGGAGGTCCAGGACTTGGTGGATGGAGCCGAGGAGTGGTGAGGATGGTTGGATTTGTTCAAGGAGGAGTAGAGCAATGTTGCACAAAAATATGGGAATTAGGGCAAAGCGAGCAAATGTGGCAAACGTAAGGAAAGAATTTGAGTTATAGGATGGAGTAGGAGGGACTAATGGAGTATAGGTATATAGATAAGTATTACAGGTGCTCTGTAAGTTATTTCTCGAACTGACCAAACAAAGACTCGGAAAATCAAGGACCTAGTTTCTTTAACCTAGTCTAACCTAGATAACAACAAAGAAAATGAACAGAAGTTTATTTGCAATGAAATCATGTGAAATAACTATGCAAATAAGCAATCATGAACCTGAGCATGTAACCACAACTAGTATCAACTTCTGCAAATGAGAATCTAACACTAATAATTGCATGAAGAAGCAAAGACAGTGTTTTTGGTGGCAACAAGGTCACCTTGGTCTAAGCTCATGGTCCCACTGAGGGAGAAGTGAGATCAGAGGTGCTTGATAGCCTTTTTCTGAAGATCTTCTCTGTTATTAACCTATCAAACCAATCTGAACATGAAAAGCCTCTCTAATCATCAACAATGACCTAGGTAACCACCAAGATCTTAATCTACTTAATAGAAATTATTTTGCAAAGACATTAAAAAAAAATAACATTACACAAAGGAAGCCTTGGCACTTGGGTTGGGCCCAACCCCAAGAGCTACAGACTCCTAAGAAAAACTCAGAACTGATGCCAAATAAAGCTGCTTTCCATTACTCAAAAATAACCATGTCACAAAGAAAGTTATACAGTAGCAGCTACAAAATGAGCTGAGAAAATAACAGCACTATAGTGCAAAATACAACAGTTCAAAAAGTAACATACGAAGGCTAGAAGGCTTCCTATTTATGCACTACGAGGGTCTCCAACAACCCTCCTTAACTCAAGGGGCTCGACTGCTCAAACTACCAGTGATCAACCACTCTACACAAGATTGCTCGGCTGCCCTTTGGAATCCTTTTCGGTGGCCTGCTGAACTCTGAGTTGAGGGTGGAGATTTTGAGGAAGGGGCCATTTAATGCAGGGGACACCCTTCCTACGAATCCTCACCCTTGTTACTTCATGCTTGGCTGTCATCTGGCTCATAATTGCTTGGCCTTGGTCCAAAATTTGTCCAAAAATCTGCATTAACCACATGTTAGCCTTCTTGGTCAAGTGACTATCCTCATTCGTTCAACTAACATAAATATACTCAAAACACATGCGTAAACTATGAAAAATGGTGGATTGACGAAGAATAGTTAATCAAAATGAGCCCAATAAGTGACCTAATTCCGGGGCTCATCATCTTGATAAGGCATCTTTGGATCAAAGGCATCTGGATAATGTTGAAGTTCCAAATCAGGTGGAGGTTTCATGATATTCAGAATGGAATTGTAGATCGAATTGAACCTTATAGTAAAATCCTCAACCACCTCATTTGGAACCCTTTACAATGTATTGTACTCAACCAAAATCTGCAATGGATTTTTCTTGTCCTGCTACTGAGCTAAGAACAACTCGTTTAGCCTTTGAGAAGTATCATTGGAGCCAACTGCCAAACCACGGAACAATTTTTTCACATCTCTAGAAAAATTTGAGCTATTAGTATCATTTTGGCATCATCAGCATCGACCTCCTCTAGATCAATGAAATCAACCATTTTGTCAATATGTTGTTATGCTGTGACTCTCGGGTTGCCTCAAAAAGAGGAAGTCTCCGGCCATAGGTCTGAGGTAAATATGCCAATTGAGCAGATGATACTAAGGGAGCAAATCACATCATGACTATTGGGTGAGGGTGTACGAGAACTACAATGGGTTGGGTTGGCTAGGATGAAGATGAAGGTAAGGACGCAGATATTTTCAGAGGTGCAATAGAAGATATAGAAGAAGACAAGCTTTCAAGCTGATACTGGATATAGGCTTTTTCTGCAGTAATTTGAAGCTGGTCAGCTAGGCTTTGAAGTTTATCAAAATTAGACCAAAGCTCGTGCTCAAGTTTTGAAAACTTGGATTTTGCAGAAGGTTGAGTAAACAAAGATTTCAAGGCGGGTAAGTAAGAATCAAACTTTATGGGATCAAATACTATCTCTGTAAGACAAGACTCAGACTTTGAACGAAAAAGGGATAATTCGAATTGAATATCAAAAGGAAGATCCTCATCAATTAGTAGCCGATCTGATAGAGAAGTAGTTCTTTCCAATTTTCTACTTTCAATCTCGAGGAAAGGGATTTTAGGTTTTCTCAAAAATATTTCAGGATCATCAACAAGAGAAGGTGGGTTTGGGTCATGGTTTGACTTGGTATATCTTTTAGGAGATAGAATCTTAACAGGGTCAAAGGCTATGTCAGATAATGAGGATTCAAACTTTGATCGGAATAAGGAGAGTTTCAAACTTCAAAACATAGGAATGTCTTCAAGAGATAGAAATATAGCAGGTAATGATCAAGACCTTACCCATGGAATGAGGTCTTATTGAACTTGTGATTTGTTGACTCCTTTGCAATCTTCACAGGATCAGCTGGATCAGGATGTGGATGTTGCTCTTGTGTGTCTCCTCGAAGCCAACTCTACAACCTTGACACTGTAATTATGAAATCATCCTTTCTAAAACTTAGTCTTATCATCCAGAGGACAAAATCTCAATGAAATATTGTTGTACGTCCAAGGAAAATGAAACTTCCGTTCCCTGTCAACGACACTAGTATGTTATCACTCCTCTGGATCTCCAAGGCTGAGGAAGAGTCCAGCTGAGGTAACCAAAGACCAACCTTTTGACTTGGTATCTAGCCCTACCAAGCCATAGAGGGATATCTCCACAAAATCACAGCCAAGAGGGCTGGATGGATTAGGGTTTTAGGCTACGTATAAAGTACAGAGGGGTTTGATTGTTTGAAATTGGGTTGCTTGGATGAGGATTAGGTCAAAGAGACTAGGTCAGGGTAAATAAGGGTATGATTGTAGACATCTAATGGATTAAGGTAGGTAGGCACTCAAACACTTTAAGGTTCTGAAGTGAGATGGATTAGACTGGTGAGGTGCTAGAAAGAGAAAAACAAGCATATAGTCTTTCTAAACTGAAGAAAATGGACAAATTATGAAGATTTCCCAAAAACAGAGCATATAAAATGTATTCTGCTCATCAACTTGAAAATAAACATATCATAGAAGTGAAATGAAACATGAAAGTACAAAACATTCAAACATATGCAACATAAGAAGAAACTATTTCAAAATGCCATACCACAGGTATTCCATAAAAATAGCTGCAACTCATTCATTAAACTCTGCGAAATATTGATTACACTAGTGTCTTTGATCAATACAAAAACATCCAACTGATTCCAACCTCTTCCAAGAGTGAAGAATGGAATGATATAGAAATCAAAACAACCTTATCTTATCCTCAGGGGTCGAATCCCTGAGTTGAGGAAGAGATCCACAAAAATCTAAACTGATACCTAGAGTGTAGGGTGGTTAAAGTGACTCATCCCTAATTACAATGAAAATAATTCATTACACCTCATTGAGTCCATTTACCTAATGTATTTACCCTAGGTAATAGTAAAAACACCATAATTACATTTACATCATCAATTACATAAGTAAAAACTTGATTTCTCAAGATGAAAATCAAATTTGTAGAAAAAATAGTGAAAAATAAAAAAACTGTCAAACGCGCCATCTCTTTGCCAAGTGCGGCATCCATTGTGCAACCAAGTTTTGAATGCCTTCCCGATGTCCAAATGGAGCCTAGGATATCTCATTAGAAAGACTACCCTATCTAGTTTCCAAATATACCTTTAGTTTTCAGAATGGACTTGATTTGTCCCCTCAAAAAGTGTTTCTCCCAAGACTGCTTAGCACGCAGCTCCAAAGGTGAAAAAGGAGGTAGAAATTGATTTTTTGTGTGTTTTTTCACCTTTTCACCTGCCAGTTATGCAAACCAAGCCTAGAAAAGTTGTTTTCCTACATGTATTCATCATTGTGCATCCATCGTTGGTCTTCATTTGGCCAAAAAGTGCCTCAAACAAAAGCGCAACGCCTAGGGCACTGCATCCCTAGCATTTCAGCTGTCACAAAACTATCTATGATTGCTTAAAAACACAAAAACTTCGAAATTACACTAAAAATTTTCAAAATTGGTGAAATGATTGTTGATCATGTGGTTTATGCATGGAGTGAGGCTCAACAAGGATATCAAGTCTTCCTTCCTCTTCTTTCTTGTTTAGGGCTTCCATCTTTGCATTAGCTCTTCTAAGGTTTGCCCTTGCAATATTGTTTCTCTAAATGTCTTTGTCTTTGTTGGCCTTGTCTAGGAGATTCTCCAAATGTTAGTTTACCTTCTCAATCCACTGCTCTCGGTTCTCATTAATCATGATGGAAAATTGTTCATCCAGTGTGAGCTGATTTGCAAGTTCAACCTCCTTTTGTCTCTCTAGTTCTAGAGCTCTTTTCAACCCTCTAGTCCTAGGTCTCCTTCTTGGTTCTTGTTCATGTTCAATTTCACTATCCTTCCATAGGCCTCATCAAGTAATGCCTTGGCTTTCATTTCTTCTCTTTTTTCCTTGAGGAGCTGAATCTCCATGATATCATGCTTGGCTTGAAGCTGCTGGTTTTCTTGCTCATAATATGAAATAATAAATCTGGACCTCTCTAAGTTGGTCTGGAGCTCCTTGATGTATGCATATTTTTCCTTGATTACTATGTTAATGTCCTCATCATCATCATGCTCATCTAGGTCAGCAAGGTCAAAATCTTGTTTTGTGTCATGGAGGTCTTCCTCCTCATGGTTGATCTCTGCCTAAATCTCTACCTCTATCATTTTTTATTTTCCTTTGTGTACCTATTTTTTTTGGTGAAGAAGGCAGGGCTCCTCCCAAAATCTGTGGGGCAAGCACCTTCCTATGACCTCTTTGATAAGTATGTGCCAATATACCCAAATCATCCCTCTTAGCCTTGATGACCTCAACCTGCTTAGTCTGCTCAAGCTCACTGATCTCAGCTCTACTAGGTGACTCAATGTGCTCATGAAATGGTGATGGTGGAGGTGATGGTGAAGGAGACTGATCTGATGATGATGCATGAACTGTGCACTGAGATGGAGGAATGGATGTGGAAGGATGAGATGATGAAGGCACATCTTAGACATGCTGAATATATGGATCAGTGAATATGTCATCAGCTATGGAAGTACTCCATGAAATTTTCAATTGTTTGAGGTGATGGAGGTGTGGAAATGCTGCAAATTTTCTCCACAAATATCGCTCCTCTGAGACTATAGAGAAAATCTGACTGTAGATTAACCTGATAATGAAATATAACCAAAGAAAAATACTATAACCTACTTCTACTATCAAGCAATTTGCGGAAGCTGAAAGATTGAGCAAGATTGAGCTGAACACATATAAATAGAAGAAGAAGAATCAATGCACAATACACATGAAAATACTTTGGGGAAAGCCTCAGTTAAAAACCCCACTATCTGTATTATCATACAAGGGGGAAATACATCAGAATTATACAAAGCCTTAGTTCTCACAACTAGCCAGCTCTCAGTACAATCCTCCTGGATGCTCACAAGCAATCAAGGCTTCTCACGAGCCTTCCTCTCTGCCCTCCAAGCTCCTATTTCCTTGTGCACTTCCTTTGGGATGATTCTCCTTTGCCCAGTGGATCACTGCTCTAACACACTGTCAGAACTGCGCAATCCTCAAGGAACCTTCCCTTGACTGCATGCATGAGTTTCCTTTATAGGAAACCACATGCAACTGATAGTACACTATCCTTGACATTTAGGTCAGCTGGTTCTTTCTCATAATAGACATGCATGAGTTTCTGATGAGGGAATCTTCAGTTATCTGGAGTATACTGGTTGAGTGCATGCATGCATCAACTAAATGATAACTCACAATTAGTTCCTTAAACAGTTTGGAACTAATTTAACTGGACTTAACTCAGTAAACTGAGTTAACTAGTTACAACTCAAATATAACTCAACCTTATCTCCTTAATTTAAGGGATAACTCTTGCATGACTTCAGAAAGACTTCTAACTTGAATTTCTCCAACTAATTAATCCATAATGAATGAATTAATTAATTCCAAGCAGCTGGTGAGACTAAATTCGTTTTTAATTCATAATTTCAATTCAAGGACAAATTAAAACTAGAATATTCTTGTTGCCACATTTCAACACTCTCTCTCAACAAGAAAGGGATTATCTGCCACCTTGATCCTATCTCTATGGAACTCGAATTTACACTTTGACAATTCCTTTGTCAAAATGTCAGCATCTTGCTCCTCTGTTGAAATATAGTGCAACAACATGATCCTCCTTGCTACACAGTCTCTGAGATGATGATACTAGATATCGATGTGCTTGGACCTATCATGAAATACTAGATTCTCAGAGAGTTTGATTCAACTCTGATTATCACAATAGATCACAGTTGGATCCATCCTTTGATCAAACAAACCAACTAAGATTTTCCGCATCTAGATGGCCTCACATGCTACCTGACTTGCAGCCATGTATTATGCCTCTATCAAGCTGAGTGCAATCGACCTCTGCTTCCTGTTGTACTAAGAAACTACCACTAACCCAAGGTTGAAAATCCCTCCTGATGTGTTGTTCTGATTTGATGGACTCCCTACCCAATCTACATCAGTGAAGCCCTGTAGCTTCACTCCCTCTATCCATCTGTACCATAATCCATACTGAGATGTGCCTTTGAGGTATCTCAATACATGCTTTCCTACCTTCCAAAACATCTTGGTAGGCTGAACCATCGCTTGACTCAGCTGGTTCACCGCATAACACAAATTTGGTCATGTGTTCACTAAGTACATTAGTGAACCCACAAGCTACCTGTACACAGTAGCATCCACTACCTCTCCTGAAGTAGCATCCTTCTTCCTCCAGTTACCTACTAGAGGTGTCTACATGGGATGGAACTTCTCCATGTGGAATCTCTTGAGTATCTCGTTGGCATACTTGCCCTAAGACACAAACAACTCTCCATCCTTCGGCCACACTTCCATGCCAAGGAAGTAATGCATGAGACCCATGTCTTTCATCTCTAATTCTCTTGCAAGGTCCTCCTTGCAAGACACAATCAACTGATAATCACCAGTCAATATGAGATCATCAACATAAAGAACGATGATCAGCAACTTACCTTTCATCACGATGCTGTATAGGTTTGCATCTGCTTCACTCTTTGTAAAGCCCAACCCGGTGAAGTAGTTGTCTATCCTAGTGTACCAAGCATGAGGTGCTTGCTTCAGCCCCTTACAATGCTCTCTTGAGTTGGCACACATGCGACTCATGATCGAAGGTCTCAAAACCTTTTGGATGCTCTATGTACACCTCTTCCTCATCTCGCCATTGAGGAATGTAGTCTTCACATCCATCTGATGGATCTTCCAACCCATCTGTGTCGATAGTGCCAACATAGACCTGATAGATGAGTACCTTGTGACAGGTGCAAAAGTCTCATCGTAGTCAATCCACTCGACCTGTGAAAAGCCACGAGCAACAAATCTTGCCTTATGCTTCTCCACACTATCATCAATAGCTTGCTTTACCTTGTAAAGCTAATGGGAACTCACAACTGACTTGTTATCCATCTCGAAACCACGTCCCAAACACTATTACGAACTATGAAGTCATACTCTTATACCATAACATCAACCCAAATCGATTGCTGCACTGCTTCCTCAAAGGAAGATGGCTCGGTCTCAACAAATTCCCCAACAAGGGCCATGTATCCAGCGTACCTCTCAGGTGATCTCCTCTATCTGCGCTGAGAAGATGGTGCTCCCACATTCTCTCTTACATCCTCCAACAATCTATCAACTTCTTTTGTGCACTTCCGTCCATCTTTGGAAGACTATGCTTGAGTGGATGTCTCCACTCCTGGAACCTTTGCATGTGGCTGCTCCGCATCAGTCTGAGGCTCCTCCTTATGAACCAATAGTTCCTTCACAGCCTGTAGTTGGAGCTCCCTCTCAAGGGAAACTCACATGGCCTTTTGTTCATCAAACTTGAGATCTCTGTGAACCACTGTCCTCCGATTGGTAGGAACGTACACCCGATAGTTGTGAGGTGTATTAGTGTACCCCACAAGTATCCTCAACTCTGCTGTTGGCTCAAGCTTCTTCCGTGCATCCTTTGTCACATGGAAATATACCGATGAGCCAAAGATCCTGAAGTGACCCACATCTGGTCTCTTACCGGGGAAATCTTCCTCTAGTGTCTTCATCCCAAGAATGCAATGCGGGCTTCTATTTTGCAAATAGACTGTTGTATTGCATGCCTCAGCCCACAAGTGAAGTGGTAGGCCTTGGTCATGCAGCGTTGCCCGAGATGCCCCTAAAATAGTTCTGTTCTTTCTCTCAACCACCCCATTCTGCTGTGGGTTATGAGATGCCGTCAAATGTCGTTCAATTCCATCCGCTGCACAGAAGTCCTTAAACTCTTGAGAGACATATTCTCCATCTTTTTCACTTCTCAAGGCATTGATATTCTTCCCTGACTCTTTCTCAACCAAAGATTTGAACTCACAAAACTTTAAGAAGGTTTGGTCCTTCTTCTGCATGAAATAAATCCAACATTTACGAGAAAAATCATTAATGAAAATCAAATAAGACCTTTGCTTCACCGTGGATGCCATCGAGAATGGTCCACACACATCAGTATGAACTCGTGCTAAGATAGCCTTTGCTCGACTGTCTTGATCATGAAAGGAAGAGTTGGTGTACTTTCCCAAGGTACAACCTTTGCATGTGTCGACTTGCTCAAGTTTACCTTTGGGAAGTCTTGTAGATATTTGCTACATTATCTTCAAAGCCCCATGATGAAAATGGCCCAACAGCCTGTGCCAAAACTCGCCAATGTCTTGGCTTTGCACCACTTCTACTTTCGTACTCAATGCTGCACAATCATCTACCTCTAGTTTATAGAGATTCTTCACTTGAATCCTTATCCTCTTGGTCTAACCCGTGGCTATGTGTCTTAGGAACACATTTCCTTTATTGAAGACAACATCGTAGCCTTTGTCCTCCAACATCGCGACCGATACCAAGTTCTTCTTCAGTCCAGGCACATACTTCACATCTGTCAAGGTGATAGGAACTCCATGCTCCCTCTAAAAAGCAACCATGCCCACTCCTGAAACACTATACTTTCCATCATCACCCATATCTATGCGCATCTTGATGTCTTTCTCCTCCAAGGTACTGAATAAAATTTTATCACTGGTCATGTGGAATGAGGCTCCACTGTCAATATACTAGACACAACCCATCATCGATGACATCATGCATTCAATGAGGGTAAAGTCCATTTCGAACTGAGAGGCTAATGCTTCACATCTAATCCTTTCGAGGTTCCCTTCTTGGACTTCTTCGATGGGAAATTAGTCACATGATGTCCCATCTCAATTGACGTATGATATGAATTCCAATTGCACCTACAACCCCAAACTTCAAACTTCGAATTCTCTTCTACGTATATTGTTCATAGCTCTGATACCATGTAGAAATTCTGCAAATTCTCCCTACAAATCTCGCTCCTCTGAGACCATAGAGAAAATCTAACTGTAGATTAACTCGATAATGCAATATAACCAAAGCAAAATACTATAACCTACTTCTATTATCAAGCAATTTGCGGAAGCTTAAAGATTGAGCAAGATTGAGCTGAACACATATAACCAGAAGAAGAAGAATCAATGCACAATACACATGAAAATACTTTGGGGAAAGCCTCAGTTAGAAACCCCACTATATGTATTATCATACAAGGTGGAAATACATCGGAATTATATAAAGCCTTAGCTCTCACGGCTAGCCAGCTCTCAGTACAATCCTCCTGGATCCTCACAGGTAATCAAGGCTTCTCACAAGCCTTCCTATCTACCCTCCAAGCTCCTATTTCCTTGCGTAGTTCCTCTGGGATGATTCTCCTTCACCCAGTGGAACACTGCTCTAACACACTGTCAGAATTGCGCAATCCCTAGGGAACCTTCCCTTGATTGCATGCATTAATTTCCTTTATAGGAAAACACATGCAATTGATAGTACACTATCCTTGACATTTAGCTCAATTGGGTCTTTCTCAAAATAGACATGCATGAGTTTTTGATGAGGGAATCTTCAGTTATCTGGAGTACACTGGTTGAGTGCATGCATGCATCAACTGACTGATAACTCACAATTAGTTTCCTTAAATAGTTTAGAAACTTAATTTAACTGGACTTAACTCAGTAAACTAAGTTAACTAATTACAACTCAAATATAACTCAAACTTATCTCCTTAATTAAGGGATAATCTCCTTAATTTAAGGGATAACTCTTGCATGACTTCAGAAAGACTTCTAACTTGAATTTCTCCTACTAATTATTCCATAATGAATTAAGTAATTATTTCCAAGCAGCTGGTGAGACTAATTTTTTTTTTAATTCACAATTTTAATTCAAGGATAAATTAAAATTGGAATATTCTGGTTGCCACATTTCAACAGGAGGACAATGATTTTGATGAGGGAGTGGTGAAAATTAATTTTCATTTGATGCTCATATTCTCTCTTTTGGACAATATATGCCATCTTGTCAATGCTTCGGAAGAGAAACTAAGGTATGTTGAGCATCTTGGCCCTTGTGAAGTGCATGAGTAGCTGGATATGATAGGTATAAAGTCTAGAGAACCTACCTTCACAAGTAAAGTATTTCATGATGATTTTCATCATGGGAACATATCTGTCCAGGAGGTAAGAGAAAGGAAAAATCCTCTTTCTTTCATTCTTGTATCTAGGTTTGATGTATGGCTCATAGTAATGCTCCTCCAAGTATTTTTTCTTGAACCATTTTCCCCAACATCTGGGATTCCAGTAGTAGCTGATATGATGGCAGTGGACACAGTGAAAGTGACACCAACAAGGGTTACCTGGTTCTCATGGAGATTGGAGATGAATAGTCCACTCAACATAGGATGATGTTGGACCTTTTGTATTTTCTCATAGAATTCAAAACATCCTAGATGCTTAAAACATGTCACAGCCATGGGATATGCCATGATTTCCCTGGTATGTCTTGGATCAAGTCTAAGGATTCTCCCTCCTTTGTTTGGCTTCCTCTCCTTTCTTTCTTCCTCCTCACTGGAATTTCTGTTCTCTTCTTCTGACATGGTGTCTTGGTGTCTAAAGCCCTAGGGAGATGAAATAATAGTGGAATATAGGTATGGGGAGTTATGAATGGTGTGAGGAAATTTAGAGAGATGAGGGAAGGGGTTTAAGGTTTAAGGGAAGTGATAGGGAGTGGGAATGTGATGGGATTTAGGATAGGGAATTTTATTACATGTATGGCAGTATGGCTACCTAGGAATTCACTGCCTAGGACTTTAGGGTTTAAAGGAGAATAAATTTGGGATAGGGATTTAGCAATACATGGGAAGGGATAGGGTTTACTGTGATGTGGGAAGGATAGTAGGGTCTTAGGAACATATTTGGAGGTGTGGGAATGAAACTAGTGTTTGCAAGTTTTGAAAACTCCAAATTTCACACAAGAAACTTAATACCATGAATTTATGAATTGTGAAATGTAAGGAGGGTATATTTTAGTGTTACTTACTTGCTGGAGGATGAAGAAAACCAATCTTGAATCTTTTGAAGAAATGGCACTTTGTTTAGAGGCTGGTGAGAAATTTTGAGCAAACGCACAACGCACAACGCAGGCGCGCCCTCCATAACACAAGTGTGCAATGTAACACACTAACATGCAATGTAACACATAGGCACACCCTCCACAACACAGGTAAGCCTTCCACAACACAGGTGCACAACATAACACTAAAATGCGCCATCCACAACACAAGCACACAACATAACACTGAAATGCGCCCTCCACAACACAGGCGCGCAACGTAGCGTCTGTTTTTCCAATTTCACCTTTCAAGCTTGAATATTTCTCCTTTGTTGAGGTTGCTCGATAATGAAAAGCGAAAATGAGGTTTGAATTGATGTCTTAAGGGTTTAAATACTTTGTGGAATTTGGTTTTGTTGATTTAAAACCCATTTTGCTAATGTTTCAAATCACTTTTGAAACATTGCACTAATACCCTTTACCTTGTCTTTTTTGCTTTGTAGGTTGATCAATTGCTGGAGTAGGCAATTTTTGATTTGACATTTATTGTTCAGTTGGCATGCAGAACTGAGTTGGAAGCTTGAGAAGTAGTTACTTATTACATATAATTGACATAAAATTACATAAAAAAAAATTACATTTCCGTTTTTTGGGATAAAATTACAATCTGGAATGAAACTCATACTTGAAATCAAAATTAAAACTTTGGCAACCATCTTTACATGTTTGCTTCCTCCCTATTTATCTCTCACTTTTCTCCTCTCTGTAATTCAATCCTGATGATGAGTCTTGGTATAGGCTCGAAACGTCGACAAAAACAATGAAAAACACTGTGGATTTTCCTAATGCAATTTCTCAAAAACCACTCCACAGAAACCTACAAATTAAGATTGTTACCCTGTACGGAGGGGACACTTGGAAAGAAATTCGTGATCTGGAAAAGGCAAGGGTTAAGATACAGAGAAAGGAAGCAGATCTTTACTTCCTCCCTATTTATCTCTCACTTTTCTCATCTCTGTAATTCAGTCCTGATGATGAGTCTTGGTATAGGCTCGAAACGTCGACAAAAACAATGAAAAACACTGTGGATTTTCCGAATTCAATTTCTCAAAAACCACTCCATAGAAACCTACAAACTAAGATTGTTACCCTGTACGGAGGGGACACTTAGAAAGAAATTCGTGATCTCGAAAAGACAAGGGTTAAGATACAGAGAAAGGAAGCAGATCTTTACTTCAGCGTTGCCCGAGATGCCCCTAAAATAGTTCTGTTCTTTCTCTCAACCACCCCATTCTGTTGTGGGTTATGAGATGCCGTCAAATCTCGTTCAATTCCATCCGCTGCACAAAAGTCCTTAAACTCTTGAGAGACATATTCTCCATCTTTTTCACTTCTCAAGGCATTGATATTCTTCCCTGACTCTTTCTCAACCAAAGATTTGAACTCACAAAACTTTGAGAAGGTTTGGTCCTTCTTCTGCATGAAATAAATCCAACATTTACGAGAAAAATCATTAATGAAAATCAAATAAGACCTTTGCTTCACTGTGGATGCCATCGAGAATGGTCCACACACATCAGTATGAACTCGTGCTAAGATAGCCTTTGCTCGACTGTCTTGATCATGAAAGGAAGAGTTGGTGTACTTTCCCAAGGTACAACCTTTGCATGTGTCGACTTGCTCAAGTTTACCTTTGGGAAGTCTTGTAGATATTTGCTACATTATCTTCAAAGCCCCATGATGAAAATGGCCCAACAGCCTGTGCCAAAACTCGCCAATGTCTTGGCTTTGCACCACTTCTACTTTCGTACTCAATGCTGCACAATCATCTACCTCTAGTTTATAGAGATTCTTCACTTGAATCCTTATCCTCTTGGTCTAACCCGTGGCTATGTGTCTTAGGAACACATTTCCTTTATTGAAGACAACATCGTAGCCTTTGTCCTCCAACATCGCGACCGATACCAAGTTCTTCTTCAGTCCAGGCACATACTTCACATCTGTCAAGGTGATAGGAACTCCATGCTCCCTCTAAAAAGCAACCGTACCCACTCCTGAAACACTATACTTTCCATCATCACCCATATCTATGCGCATCTTGATGTCTTTCTCCTCCAAGGTACTGAATAAAATTTTATCACTGGTCATGTGGAATGAGGCTCCACTATCAATATACTAGACACAACCCATCATCGATGACATCATGCATTCAATGAGGGTAAAGTCCATTTCGAACTGAGAGGCTAATGCTTCACATCTAATCCTTTCGAGGTTCCCTTCTTGGACTTCTTCGATGGGAAATTAGTCACATGATGTCCCATCTCAATTGACGTATGATATGAATTCCAATTGCACCTACAACCCCAAACTTCAAACTTCGAATTCTCTTCTACGTATATTGTTCATAGCTCTGATACCATGTAGAAATTCTGCAAATTCTCCCTACAAATCTCGCTCCTCTGAGACCATAGAGAAAATCTAACTGTAGATTAACTCGATAATGCAATATAACCAAAGCAAAATACTATAACCTACTTCTATTATCAAGCAATTTGCGGAAGCTTAAAGATTGAGCAAGATTGAGCTGAACACATATAACCAGAAGAAGAAGAATCAATGCACAATACACATGAAAATACTTTGGGGAAAGCCTCAGTTAGAAACCCCACTATATGTATTATCATACAAGGTGGAAATACATCGGAATTATATAAAGCCTTAGCTCTCACGGCTAGCCAGCTCTCAGTACAATCCTCCTGGATCCTCACAGGTAATCAAGGCTTCTCACAAGCCTTCCTATCTACCCTCCAAGCTCCTATTTCCTTGCGTAGTTCCTCTGGGATGATTCTCCTTCACCCAGTGGAACACTGCTCTAACACACTATCAGAATTGTGCAATCCTTAGGGAACCTTCCCTTGATTGCATGCATTAATTTCCTTTATAGGAAAACACATGCAATTGATAGTACACTATCCTTGACATTTAGCTCAATTGGGTCTTTCTCAAAATAGACATGCATGAGTTTCTGATGAGGGAATCTTCAGGTATCTGGAGTACACTGGTTGAGTGCATGCATGCATCAACTGACTGATAACTCACAATTAGTTCCTTAAATAGTTTGGAACTAATTTAACTGGACTTAACTCAGTAAACTAAGTTAACTAATTACAACTCAAATATAACTCAAACTTATCTCCTTAATTAAGGGATAATCTCCTTAATTTAAGGGATAACTCTTGCATGACTTCAGAAAGACTTCTAACTTGAATTTCTCCTACTAATTATTCCATAATGAATTAAGTAATTATTTCCAAGCAGCTGGTGAGACTAAATTTGTTTTTAATTCACAATTTTAATTCAAGGATAAATTAAAATTGGAATATTCTGGTTGCCACATTTCAACAGGAGGACAATGATTTTGATGAGGGAGTGGTGAAAATTAATTTTCATTTGATGCTCATATTCTCTCTTTTGGACAATATATGCCATCTTGTCAATGCTTCGGAAGAGAAACTAAGGTATGTTGAGCATCTTGGCCCTTGTGAAGTGCATGAGTAGCTGGATATGATAGGTATAAAGTCTAGAGAACCTACCTTCACAAGTAAAGTATTTCATGATGATTTTCATCATGGGAACATATCTGTCCAGGAGGTAAGAGAAAGGAAAAATCCTCTTTCTTTCATTCTTGTATCTAGGTTTGATGTATGGCTCATAGTAATGCTCCTCCAAGAATTTTTTCTTGAACCATTTTCCCCAACATCTTGGATTCCAGTAGTAGCTGATATGATGGCAGTGGACACAGTGAAAGTGACACCAACAAGGGTTACCTGGCTCTCATGGAGATTGGAGATGAATAGTCCACTCAACATAGGATGATGTTGGACCTTTTGTATTTTCTCATAGAATTCAAAACATCCTAGATGCTTAAAACATGTCACAGCCATGGGATATGCCATGATTTCCCTGGTATGTCTTGGATCAAGTCTGAGGATTGTCCCTCCTTTGTTTGGCTTCCTCTCCTTTCTTTCTTCCTCCTCATTGGAATTTCTGTTCTCTTCTTCTGACATGGTGTCTTGGTGTCTAAAGCCCTAGGGAGATGAAATAATAGTGGAATATAGGTATGGGGAGTTATGAATGGTGTGAGGAAATTTAGAGAGATGAGGGAAGGGGTTTAAGGTTTAAGGGAAGTGATAGGGAGTGGGAATGTGATGGGATTTAGGATAGGGAATTTTATTACATGTATGGCAGTATGGCTACCTAGGAATTCACTGCCTAGGACTTTAGGGTTTAAAGGAGAATAAATTTGGGATAGGGATTTAGCAATACATGGGAAGGGATAGGGTTTACTGTGTTGTGGGAAGGATAGTAGGGTCTTAGGAACATATTTGGAGGTGTGGGAATGAAACTAGTTTTTGCAAGTTTTGAAAACTCCAAATTTCACACAAGAAACTTAATACCATGAATTTATGAATTGTGAAATGTAAGGAGGGTATATTTTAGTGTTACTTACTTGCTGGAGGATGAAGAAAACCAATCTTAATCTTTTGAAGAAATGGCACTTTGTTTAGAGGCTGGTGAGAAATTTCGAGCAAACGCACAACGCACAACGCAGGCGCGCCCTCCACAACACAAGCGTGCAACGTAACACACTAACATGCAATGTGACACATAGGCACACCCTCCACAACACAGGTAAGCCTTCCACAACACAGGTGCACAACATAACACTAAAATGCGCCCTCCACAACACAAGCACACAACATAACATTGAAATGCGCCCTCCACAACACAGGCGCGCAACGTAGTGTCTGTTTTTCCAATTTCACCTTTTAAGCTTGAAAATTTCTCCTTTTTTGAGGTTGCTCGACAATGAAAAGCGAAAATGAGGTTTGAATTGATGTCTTAAGGGTTTAAATACTTTGTGGAATTTGGTTTTGTTGATTTAAAACCCATTTTGCTAATGTTTCAAATCACTTTTGAAACATTGCACTAATACCCTTTACCTTGTCTTTTTTGCTTTGTAGATTGATCAATTGCTGGAGTAGGCAATTTTTGATTTGACATTTATTGTTCAGTTGGCATGCAGAACTGAGTTGGAAGCTTGAGAAGTGGTTACTTATTGCATATAATTGACATAAAATTACATAAAAAAAAATTACATTTCCGTTTTTTGGGATAAAATTACAATCTGGAATGAAACTCATACTTGAAGTCAAAATTAAAACTTTGGCAACCATCTTTACATGTTTACTTCCTCCCTATTTATCTCTCGCTTTTCTCCTCTCTGTAATTCAGTCCTGATGATGAGTCTTGGTATAGACTCGAAACGTCGAAAAAAACAATGAAAAACACTGTGGATTTTTCGAATTCAATTTCTCAAAAACCACTCCACAGAAACCTACAAATTAAGATTGTTACCTTGTACGGAGGGGACACTTGGAAAGAAATTCATGATCTGGAAAAGGCAAGGGTTAAGATACAGAGAAAGGAAGCAGATCTTTACTTCCTCCCTATTTATCTCTCACTTTTCTCATCTCTGTAATTCGGTCCTGATGATGAGTCTTGGTATAGGCTCGAAACGTCGACAAAAACAATGAAAAACACTGTGGATTTTCCGAATTCAATTTCTCAAAAACCACTCCATAGAAACCTACAAACTAAGATTGTTACCCTGTACGGAGGGGACACTTAGAAAGAAATTCGTGATCTCGAAAAGACAAGGGTTAAGATACAGAGAAAGGAAGCAGATCTTTACTTCCTCCCTATTTATCTCTTTCTTTTCTCCTCTCTGTATATCAGTCCTGATGATGAGTCTTGGTATAGGCTCGAAACATCGACAAAAACAATGAAGAACACTATGGATTATTCGAATTCAATTTCTCAAAAACCACTCCACAGAAACCTACAAACTAATATTGTTACCCTGTACGGAGGGGACACTTGGAAAGAAATTCGTGATCTCGAAAAGACAAGGGTTAAGATACAGAGAAAGGAAGCAGATCTTTACTTCCTCCCTATTTATCTCTCGCTTTTCTCCTCTCTGTAATTTAGTCCTGATGATGAGTCTTGGTATAGGCTCGAAACGTCGACAAAAACAATGAAAAACACTGTGGATTTTCCGAATTCAATTTTCAAAAACCACTCCACAGAAACCTACAAACTAAGATTGTTACTCTGTACGGAGGGGACACTTGGAAAGAAATTCGTAATCTGGAAAAGAAAAGGGTTAAGATACAGAGAAAGGAAGCAGATCTTTACTTCCTCCCTATTTATCTCTCGCTTTTCTCCTCTCTGTAATTCAGTCCTGATGATGAGTCTTGGTATAGGCTCGAAACGTCAACAAAAACAATGAAAAACACTGTGGATTTTCTGAATTCAATTTCTCAAAATCCACTCCATAGAAACCTACAAACTAAGATTGTTACCCTGTACGGAGGGGACACTTGGAAAGAAATTCGTGATCTCGAAAAGACAAGGGTTAAGATACAGAGAAAGGAAGCAGATCTTTACTTCCTCCCTATTTATCTCTCGCTTTTCTCCTCTCTGTAATTCAGTCCTGATGATGAGTCTTGGTATAGGCTCGAAACATCGACAAAAACAATGAAAAACACTGTGGATTTTCCGAATTAAATTTCTCAAAAACCACTCCACAGAAACCTACAAACTAAGATTGTTACCCTGTACGGAGGGGACACTTGGAAATAAATTCGTGATCTCGAAAAGGCAAGGGTTAAGACACAGAGAAAGGAAGCAGATCTTTACTTCCTCCCTATTTATCTCTCGCTTTTCTCCTCTCTGTAATTCAATCCTGATGATGAGTCTTGGTATAGGCTCGAAACGTCGACAAAAACAATGAAAAACACTGTGGATTTTCCGAATTCAATTTCTCAAAAAACACTCCACAGAAACCTACAAACTAAGATTGTTACCCTGTATGGAGGGGACACTTGGAAAGAAATTTGTGATCTCAAAAAGACAAGGGTTAAGATACAGAGAAAGGAAGCAGATCTTTACTTCCTCCCTATTTATCTCTCGCTTTTCTCCTCTCTGTAATTCAGTCCTGATGATGAGTCTTGGTATAGGCTCGAAACGTCGACAAAAACAATGAAAAACATTGTGGATTTTCTGAATTCAATTTCTCAAAAACCACTCCACAGAAACCTACAAACTAAGATTGTTACCTTGTACGGAGGGGACACTTGGAAAGAAATTCGTGATCTCGAAAAGACAAGAGTTAAGATACAGAGAAAGGAAGCAGATCTTTACTTCCTCCCTATTTATCTCTCACTTTTCTCGTCTCTGTAATTCAGTCCTGATGATGAGTCTTGGTATAGGCTCGAAACGTCAATAAAAACAATGAAAAACACTATGTATTTTCCAAATTCAATTTCTCAAAAACCACTCCACAGAAACCTACAAACTAATATTGTTACCCTGTACGGAGGGGACACTTGGAAAGAAATTCGTGATCTCGAAAAGACAAGGGTTAAGGTACAGAGAAAGGAAGCAGATCTTTACTTCCTCCCTATTTATCTCTTGCTTTTCTCCTCTCTGTAATTCAGTCCTGATGATGAGTCTTGGTATAGGCTCGAAATGGCGACAAAAACAATGAAAAACACTGTGGATTTTCCGAATTCAATTTCTCAAAAACCACTCCACAGAAACCTACAAACTAAGATTGTTACCCTGTACGGAGGGGACACTTGGAAAGAAATTCGTGATTTGGAAAAGACAAGGGTTAAGATACAGAGAAAGGAAGCAGATCTTTACTTCCTCCCTATTTATCTCTCGCTTTTCTCCTCTCTGTAATTCAGTCCTGATGATGAGTCCTGGTATAGGCTCGAAACGTCGACAAAAACAATGAAAAACACTGTGGATTTTCCGAATTCAATTTCTCAAAAACCACTCCACAGAAACCTACAAACTAAGATTGTTACCCTATACAGAGGGGACACTTGGAAAGAAATTCGTGATCTCGAAAAGACAAGGGTTAAGATACAGAGAAAGGAAGCAGATCTTTACTTCCTCCCTATTTATCTCTCTTTTTTCTTGTCTCTGTAATTCAGTCCTGATGATGAGTCTTGGTATAGGCTCGAAACGACGACAAAAACAATGAAAAACATTGTGGATTTTCCGAATTCAATTTCTCAAAAACCACTCCACAGAAACCTACAAACTAATATTGTTACCTTGTACGGAGGGGACACTTGGAAAGAAATTCATGATCTCGAAAAGACAAGGGTTAAGATACAGAGAAAGGAAGCAGATCTTTACTTCCTCCCTATTTATCTCTCGCTTTTCTCCTCTCTGTAATTCAATCCTGATGATGAGTCTTGGTATAGGCTCGAAACGTCGACAAAAACAATGAAAAACACTGTGGATTTTCCGAATTCAATTTCTCAAAAACCACTCCACAGAAACCTACAAACTAAGATTGTTACCCAGTACGGAGGGGACACTTGGAAAGAAATTCGTGATCTCGAAAAGACAAGGGTTAAGATACAGAGAAAGGAAGCAGATCTTTACTTCCTCCCTATTTATCTCTCGCTTTTCTCCTCTCTGTAATTCAGCCCTGATGATGAGTCTTGGTATAGGCTCGAAACGTCGACAAAAACAATGAAAAACACTGTGGATTTTCCGAATTCAATTTCTCGAAAACCACTCCACAGAAACCTACAAACTAAGATATTATTGGTGTTCACTCTCATAATTTTGTTGGCCTTATGTAGTGAACTAGTATCTTATTGGACCTTGGAACAATTAAACCTAGAGACATAATGAAAACCTTGAGTGGGTAGACTTCGTGGCGACTTGACTGACATAAAGACATGATGAAATAAGCTTTCATAATTGATGTATGCTCAGTAAGATATGAAGGTGGGCCAACAAGTATAGATTTTTGAGGGAGAGTGAGCAAAGTTTTGAATGAGGACCTAGGTGGAATGAAAAAAAATTATGAGCAAGAACCTAATATGAATATGAAAAGAGGAGTTGTGATCACTAATGGAAGTATGTAAATAATGACACTAACAATTTTTACTTTTGGCATTGCATTTTGTTGGGTCCCTATAATACTAGTGTTAGGCCCTTATACTACTAGAGTAACCCCTTATTGTTATTAGTACAACCCACTTATTATATTGATGTACCCATATAGTGCCCATATT
>APFE030160668.1:91346-115515 GCA_000404065.3 Pinus taeda
ACTAAAACTCTAGAATTTTAGTGTTTGGAATTTTTTTTTACATAATAATAAGAATTCACTTATTACTTTATTCTCACCGTCTATAAATAGTTCTCCGATGAGTGAAGCTGCACCACTCAATGTCGACCAGAGATGATCGATTTGAGTAGTTCTACAATGAGCGAACCCGCACCACTGGATTGAGTAGGTAATACACCGAATGGGTTGCCCGTTATGTTAGGCAACTTTTTTCAATGACGTCAATCCATGTGCATACAATGCATTCCCCAATGTTCATTCCCAGAAACTTTTCACTTTCCATGTCCGCCCATTTTTGTTCTGTAAGAATTATCTTCCCATTTCTGACCAAAGAGAATTTTCCCATTTAACATTCAATTAACGTTATGATCGTGAGAAGTTTTCTCAGAAGCTTTTTAAATTTTTTGAAAAGAGAATTTTCCCATTTAACATTCAATTAACGTTATGATCGTGAGAAGTTTTCTCAGAAGCTTTTTAAATTTTTTGAAAACTGAGTAGATTTTGCGTTAGAGGTTTCTATCCAGAATTTTACAAATGTAAATTCACGGCCCAAAAAATTTATAAAACACCAAAACTGCAATTTTTTAAACAAGATTTCTTTATCCTTATGATGGCCCCTGATTTGTAGACAATATCAAGTTCAATCACATTCAAGGGCATTCTACTTCATATCGCTTTTGCAGCCTCTATAACAATAGAATTCAAAGGCGCATATTGCCATGAAATGAATAATTCCATATGAATTCAAAGGTGCATTGATAGTGTGTCTATAAATACAATCAATTTTGTTGGAGATACAGTCAATTCTACCACAATAATTAATCGTGTGCATCTGATTCAACGGTATACAAAAGGTAGAAAGGTCGGGTCCAGAATATGTCTGCGTGGAATATTGACTGAGTTTTTAGTATGAGTATCCATCGAACTGTACCATACACCTTTTCCTCTTATTTCGGGATTCTGAATATGTTGACACAGTACGAGTTGCCACAACGCTTTTCCTATCATAACCTTTTTACTCACTTTGTAGCAGCAAATTGCCCACTTATGGTTGCATTACATAAACGTAAAACCCTGATCACTGTTTGACGAGCATGTAAAAATCCCAGATGAGGAGCATCGAATATATTCCCAATGAAAAACAAGTAGCAATTCCTGCGGCCATTTCTGCATTTCTCGAGATTCTTTTTCCATCTTGGCCATGTAGTGGCATTTCTAGCATTGGTTTTCTAGAATTTTCGGTCGTTGCAACCATAGCTGAAGGCTAGTCAGCTTTTCTGTCAATGGATGGAAAGCAAAGGATAGGCACAAATAATATAAATAATTCACACACAATAACATAACATGATAGGCTGTTTTCCTCTTTTATTGATTTCAAGATGTGACTTTTCTATTCATCAGATAAACTTGATAATTACAATAAACGTGATGAAAAATATTTAAACCTTTAACATGACATGCAACACTAGTCTAGTTATTCAAAATATTAACTCTATTCAACTTGACTGTCTAACTCTTACTGCTAAAGTAATTAGCTGTTTTACTCAACTTCTCTAACTCTTCCTGCTAAAGTAATTAGCTATTTTAACATCAATATAAAGAGAATACCTTCTTGAGACATTCCTTTGCAGATTCAAGCAGGGTGTAGAATCACCCTATAATGTTATTTACGATTTTGAACTTCTAGAATGAAAATGACTAACCAGAGTCACTTACATTACCTATTTCTAAATTTGCAGGAACGATCTACATTCAGGTCATCGCTCCAAAATGTTACGCAATAAAACTCAGGGAATGTTAGACAGTATCATGGGTTTTCTTGGAGTAAGCCCCACTATAACAGCAACACAGCACACAGCAACAAAATTTTGTATTTCCGTAAAAAGTCCGGAGAAAGTAGTTAAAACAATCCAAAATAAATGCAGCCATCTTTGCTCTTAATTGAAATATAGAGCAAGAGCAAAGGGGGCAATAATACAGTTCGGATCGGTAGTTGGTGGAGAGAAAGTTAATCTTCAGTTATTGATAGAGAGAAATCTAATCTAGTCGTAAAATGATATTTTTCCAGTTTGACAAGAATCCCACAGAAAGCACGATCAAAATTTACATGTATGATGAGGAAAATAGCTTTAACTGTCGGCTCTAATGTTGATGCTCCAACACTCTTGCAACATACAGTCATTCAGATTCTGATCATAAATAAGAACAACCAGAAAAAAAGACAAAGAAATGAACCTAATAAACGGCCGGGAAATTAAGGAAATGGAATTTGTTAATTTAGAACATTCCAAGAAAATCAAATTTCAATTTAGTGCGTAATTAGAATAGAAGTCTTTGATACTTATACCCTAACCCTAACTGTGAATGCACATGGTGGCCCGATGAAGCTTACTACAAATCTAAAGGTCTGTAACTTGGATTCTCAGTGCATCCCTCTATTGGTTATGCTGTACAAAGAAAAAAGAAAACACAGCGTGGAATTGGGGGCTTACCTAGTAACATTTTAACTACTTCCTCAGTACGGTTTACTAAAATAGAAGATGCTCCAATGTTAATGCTCCAACAATCTTGCAACATACTGTCATTCAGATTCTGATCATAAATAAGAACAGCCAGAAAAAACACAAAGAAATGAACCTAATAAACAGCCAGGAAATTAAGGAAATGGAATTTGTTAATTCAGAACATTCCAAGAAAATCAATTTTCAATTTAGTGTCTAATTAGAATAGAAGACTTTGATATACCCTAACCCTAACTGTGAATGCACATAGATAATCTAAATGCAATGATGTTATGTAAGAAATGGTGGGCCGAAGAAGCTTACTACAAATCTAAAAGTCTGTAACTTGGATTCTCTGTGCTGAAAAGGGTATACCTGAGGAGCTTACTACAAATCGATAACTTGGACTCTCAGTGCATCCCTCTATTGGTTATGCTGTACAAAGAAAAAAGCAAACACATAGCGTGGAACTGGGGCCTTACCTAGGAACATTTTAACTACTTCCTCAGGACGGTTTACTCAAAAAGAAGAACTTTATACTCGAGTATACTCGAAGAAAACTCATGATACTGTCCACCATTCCTTGGGTTTTACCTGTTTAACATTTTGGAGTGAGGATTTGAAGGAACACACTCCCCTCAAACAAAATAGATAGTGTAACTGACTCTGGCTACTCAATTCATTCTAGAAGCTTAAAATGTCGTAGCTACCACTACCTGGCCTTCTGAAAAATGTACCAAGAAAGTATTTCTCATCTATATACATAGCAATGCTGACTAGCCTTCAGCTACGGCCAACCATTCTCCAAAACCTCAATAATGCCACTGATTTGCCAATGCGGGAGCTCTCGGCAAATGCAGAAATGGCTGCAGGAAGTGCTTAGTGTTACATTCTTGAATTCGACGACACGTGTTATTGATAACTTGTCAAAGAAAGAGTGAGAGCACTTCTGATACCAACCTGGTGGAGATATCGAAATGACAATTTTTTCTAAACAAAATTCCCAAATAAATATGCCACTTCGCTGATTTAGGCAAAATTTCCAAAAACTCACTGCAAAAAATCCCTTGTCTTAGTATTAGGGTCCGGGTCGGCTTTTCATGTCACATGACCTCATTAAAAATGACCAGATTGCATTATGATTCGGCGTGGGTGTGATCATGGAGGCAGTCATTTCTTGACAGTGTGGCCTTTGAATTATGATGATTTATTCCTTGCTACAGTGATATGAAATTCCCATTTCCTTCCATGTGAATGCACCTCGTCTCACATTCTTCCACCAGTCTTTCTCTCATTCATCAATCCTTTTCAGAATCTCTGTACCACTATCCCACGAATCGTCTAACAGTTCTACATTAAAAATTGAACAATTTCCAATGAAAAGCAATGAAGATGGATACTGTAATTGAAGAAACTAGCAGAACGTACGCCAGGCAAGTCACTTTCTTATCACGATACACAATTTGAATTAATAGAGAATACGAGCCATTGATATGGTCATTAGCTATCAAGTAATGCACTTTGACAAATAGATAGAACGTTCCATTAATATAGTAATCAGCAAGATAACTGCTTACATCATTTTATATTCAAACTTTATTCGTTATTTAATGCAATCTCTGCAACCTAGACAGATTGTGACATTTTAGCTATCACCTTTCACCCATGTAATTTTTAATGAGAAAGCTCTGATGGATTCTTAGAAAGCTCGACGGATATAGAATCCTATGAGATGTCAGCCAAAAACGTTGAAATAACATTGAATACTGTAACTTTTTAGATAGGATCTTCTTAGATGTCAGTTAAGAACACTGCAATATCGCATTAAATCTTCGGTATGGGCTAGTAACGTTGAAATAGCATTGAATACTCTAACTTTTTAGACGGGATCTTCTTAGATGTCAGTTAAGAACACTGCAATGTCGCATTAAATCTTCGGTATGGGCTAGTACATAGTGTAGTTTAAAATTTTGTAACATACATATATTTGGATTTCAAAGTAATTATAACTTAAAAGGGTGTATGTTAATTTCACCGAACTTTTGCTCTACATACTTATATTATATTATATTCAAATTGTTTTCTTTATTTGATACAAGTTTCACAATTTAGATAGATGTGACTTTTCATCTATATAATTTTTAATGCCAAATTTATCAACTATATAGAATCCCTCCTCTTAGATGTATGCTAAAGACATTACTATATATAGCAATGGCATTATATAACTTATTTTAACTCTCATATATATATAGATATTTTGTTAAATTTGAAATTATACAATGTTTGATTTGAATGTTTGTTAGAACATTAAGTGGTTATATATGTCTTTTTAAATAATAGCTCCAGCTCCATAGTGCATGTAAGAAATTATTTTTGGAAAGGGAGAATTTGGTCTTAAATCCTTGTTATAGTGTTAGATAAGGGTAGTGGTGAAATTGCTTTTGGTTTATCCAAATTCAAGATAGCTTGTTCAATGTTGTTAAAATAGTTGTGTATGTCTTTTTCTATTATTTTTTCATATTAAGGTAGCTTGTTCAATGTTGTTAAAATAGTTGTGTATGTCTTTTCCTATTATTTTTCAATGTGTCATTTATTATAAATGTGTAATTGTTCTTGAGAAAACAATAATGTGATGACTACTCATCTTTCAACCATGTAATTTTTAATGAGAATATTATCAAAAATATAAGATCCTCTTAGATGTTAGCTAATGAAATGTAGCATAAAATACTATATGGGGTTACATGAGAAAACTATAAAAAATATAAGATCCACTTAGATGTTAGCTAATGAAATGTAGCATAAAATACTATATGGGGAAGTACATAGCATAATTTAGCTTTTTGTAATATATACATTTTTGGATTTGAAAGTAATTTGAACTTAAATATGTATGTCATTTAAGTATGCATATTCTCATACAATATGCATATCATATTATATTCAAATTGTATTCCTTATTTAATACAATATCTGCAACCTAAATAGATGTGACCTTTCACCTAATTAATTTTTAATGTCAAAGCTATCAATGACGTAAGATCCTCTTAGATGTTAGCTAATGACCCTAAAATACATTTAAGGACCCTACAATATCACATTAGCATTAAATATTGTATTGGTAGTACATAATGTAGTCTAACTCTTTGTAATATACAACTTAATTTAGAAAATAATTTAAAATAAAAAAATGTATACTTAATCTCATAGAGTTTTTTCTTTAGATATTTTCTCAATCATTGAGTGATTATTGATCATTTTTGTTTATTCAAGTTCAATGTTGGTAAAATAGTGGTGCACATATTGTCCATTTGTTTTTCAACATGCCATTTCCTATTAATGTGTAATTGGTGCTCAAAAACAACAATATGATAGTCAATTGTGCCCAAATTATCATACATTTCATTATTTTCCTAAATTTTGTATTTTTTAGAACTCTTTCTTATTTGGGTAATTTTTTTGATCTATTTCTTAATTTACCTATGTAATGAGTATTAAAAAAAAATTATGACATGTGAATTAGATAAATTTGATTAAAAATAAATTTTATGTTATAAGAGAATGTATTTGACACCTTACACATATTTAAAGAAATACATTATATTTAACCCTAGAGAAAACTCATCATTATTATTCTTGTTTGAAATAATAAATTCCAATTCCATCTCCATTGGGTTATCTTATTAGGGCTTTTTTTCTCAAAAGATTAGAAGTCCATAAATAAGAATAATGTCCCTTGCAATAATGGATACAACCAATATTTTTTTTTGTTAATCTTGGTAGGTCCTCATTTTTCTATTGATTTTAATCAGCAAGTTACAACCAGTTTTGATATTTGTTAGGTGGCCTCAACTTGCCTTGCGGGAAACCAAGTCTGATGGCCACCTAACAACATGGTAAGTCATCCAAAAATGAAACATTTTGAGTATTTATATTCAAGCTACATGTGATTGTATGTCCATATCTATTCCTCTATCTAACTGTCAACTAACATAATTATAATTACAATTAAAAGTAAATGTTATCTGCATCAAAAACTATTAAACAAGAGACATCATTTCACTCATTTGCTTCTTCTGTCGAGGTAGACTCAACTAGAGATGGGTCTTTTGCATTCAACCCTGAAATGATTTTCAATTCGTTGGATGCACCCATCATGCTTCTGCATCTGAAACATGAGTTTCTGAAACTTCTTTTTGTAATCCGGGAATGGTTGCACTGTAGTAGCCATATTCAGAGCCATTTATTCTAGAGCCTTGCCCAAGATTCCCTTCATCGACAAGTAGAGGAAAAGAGTGTGTTTGAATTGGGTCATTAGGCCGCGGGTGTGGTTGGGATCTAGCATTAAGACCCACTAGTCATCCGCTTCAATCTCCATAGAACATGCATGTCGATTCAAGTTGGCCTCTCACTTCTCTATCAGCTATCAGATTTCCTCATCTATGCCTTCATGATAGGCTTCCACTACTCCATTTATAATATTCATTGTCGGTTTGCGACCTCTCAGCTTGCCCCCCAGATTGCTAGGTTCCCCTTCCTCTTACTTACCCTTGTTTTTCCGACCTTTGCCTCGGTTGCGCGAGGCTAGATTGCGAGAGCTTAGCGTGGCAAGAACCATCTTGTCCCACCTCCTGCAATGTGTTCTGTGGCAGTGGATGCCATTCAAAGGTGTGAGCCACCAACTTTCAGAATGCCCTGGACTCGTTCTGAATGACTTACTTGTACAAGGATTAGCCAGCATACATAAAACCTTAAAGAATTTCTCACCATCCATGCGAGGTTCATTAAAAATTTTAATACAATTTCCAGAAACAACACAAGCCAATTTAGATTCAGCCTTGTGATTTCTAAGCGCATGGCCCCATACATTTCTCTTGGCATGAGTGAATCTCGAGGGATTAACATCCCCATGCTGATAGGAGGTTTTCACCACTATTATGTCCCCTGCACCCAGTTACCCTGCGCTCCCTCAGCCCCATTTCCCTTAGACTTCCAACACCCACCTTGTAGAGGTTTTGTTCTAACTACCAAGTTCTTTGTCGGGTCATCCTCACTTAGTTGGAGAGTCGAGGCCATCATTTTGCTAAGCCTATTTATCTTTATGCTTGCGGGGGCTCGCCTATCCACCCTAACATCAACCTATGCCAAAGGCCATTCAACTAGAAGCCCAAAGGGTCTTATGCATGCAATTCCCTCGCCATGCCCACCCTCCCTACGAACCCTCCCAGTTTACATGGTTAGGAAGATACCCCGATGGGACAACCATATGGCAAATAGTAGGGAAATGGTGGCACCTCGAGGCCAATTTCCAATGCAGACCCCCCGAATCGACCCAAAACTAGACAGTGCACGACTCAGACTCATAGAACCCCACTGAATGATGCCCTCCCATCCGATACCATAAATCCCATAAACTTCCAGCATTGCGAACAGGGAGATGGGGCATACCACATACCAATTCACCCTTGCAGTGGTTAGCCGAGTGCATCTCTGGTCCATCCACCAATCCTTGGTTTGATCTCCTTGCAGACTCCAAGTATCTATATACAGGCAGTCCTTCAACACCTCACAACGATAATGGAGATGAACACACTTCCTCCCATCACCATCATGCATATTACATCTCACGCTGCCCAACATGACCCATACTAGCCTTGTCACGCATGTGGAAGGTGATGGGTTGAACTTTCGAGGCCTTCACCATTAGATCCCTTGATTACATGGAGATCCTCGTATGCACCATGATTCGGGGAATGGATACAACCAATATTAGAGTCTTCATTCTTTGAATATTAAAACACCCTTACATTTCTATGTATTATTTCTAGAAAAGATGTAATGCATGAAACAAGGAAATCTATCAAGAAGCTCAAAAACTAAGGGCGTCTCATAAGCTCTCAATCTAAATAAATTTTAATGGTTCATTGGAGCTTTCTCTAAGGTTTTTTGTGATCCCATCCTTGCTTCTAAAGGTTGATGATGGTTTTGAGGTTCCAACAACTAAGATTAAAGGTTTAATTTGAAACATAAAGAGCCATGAAGTCATATGAGCCCAAATCACTCTTGGTGATCTCCAATGAGTCAAATAAAATCACTAAAAATCATTGATATTGAATGTTTCAACTAAACAAAGACTTCTTTAGCAATGATTAACGGAGATTAAAGTGCTTGAAAATTTTGTGTAGTTATGAGAAAAATCACTCTCAACTTATATCACTCAATTGAGAGGTTTTATAACTCCCAAAGCTAACAATTTTCCTCACTAGCTAAAATCACTAAAATTTGACTTGCACAAGCAAAGAGGTATATCAAACATTTTTTTTAAGAAACTTAAGCTAAAAAGAAGGAAATTATTGGCATAATAGTCTAACAGGTTAAAGTCATTTAGCCTTTTGTGGTTAATGACTTAACTCCAAGAAAAAAAACAATCAACTTAGTGTTGCTTACTTTTGTCTCTTGGCAACTAGCCTATTTAGCATGATTACTTAGTGATTTGTCTCTGATCCAGCAGGATCCATTGATCCAATTACACAAGTGTGTAAAGTTTCATCATCAGTGTTCATGGGTGTCGTTCAGTGTCATTGTCGCTTCAGTTTAGCTTCGATAGATCGACAGTATTGATTATGATTAGGTTTAGGTAATGTTTTGGTTTCATGGCGTTCACTTGATGTGATGTTGTACCTGGCTGTCGACTTATGTCATCGACAGTTCTGCTAGGGTTTGGTCGATGACATGTGTTTTGTCATTCGACTTTGTAGGATTTATGGTTGATATAGTTGATTGTGTAAAAGGGTTCAAGTTAAAGTACCTGGTCGACAACATATTCTTGTTGTCGTCACCAATGTCAGTTTCAAAGATGTGATGGTCATCGTTGTGCAACGTTGACGAATGTCGCATGGAGACCACAAGGATGTTTCAGGGTCGATCGTCCAGTGAAGGCTTCAGTTTCACTGATGTCACTGTGCAAGTTGACATGGGTCCTGAAAGTTAAACGAAACTCTAAACCTACGCCTAGACCTAAACCCTAACCCCTAAGCTATCCTATTTATCTTTGTTACCCTAAGAATCCTAATGCACTCTTATCATGATCTACATCCTGTTCTACACATCTAAACCTTCATTCATGCCATTTCCTAGCATATGCTTAAACCCTAATGCATTATGCTAAATCCATGTTCAAAACCTACATTTCTAAAACCTTATGCCTAAACCACATTTCAAAAACCCTAAGCTACCACTATTTCATTCAAAATACATTATATCCATGTATTAAACTCCTATACTACCCTCGGATCATAATACATTCATTTATGTATTAAAAATATATTGCAAATAAAAAAACTAAGTTTAAATACTTCTCAGCCTTGTAACATTATAAAACATTACCAAAACCCTTTAAACAAGCCTAATCGTGAGGTTAACCACATCGGGGTCTGACCGCGGTGGTAAAACATGTGAATGGGCAGTTGGAAGTTACGATTAGCAAAGCCACAGGCTTTTAACCACATCGGGGGTAGCTGCCATGTGAGAAGACCGCGAGATAGCAGTTACATGTGAGCACAGTTAGAGGAACCGTTAGTTGAAACTGTTAGTGAAACTGCCGATGCTCTAACCGTGGGGTTGATGACTGTTCGCATGTAATGATTAGTGCCCTCTACCCGGTTAAATGCGAGCTAACAATTTTGGGTTGATATAAAGTTTATATTTGCATTTTTATGGTTTTAATTGATTTTAATTAATTCTAAACCATGACTTAACCTTAAGGTGTCCACTAAGGTGGCAAACAAACCCTAAATCAACCCAGAAGTCATCTGATTCATTCCAAAGATGGACAGAGGTGGTTTTTATGCATGTGAAGGCCTATAAAGGTATAATTATTCATTGAAGACAGGAAGGAGTGTTTTCAGTTTTCATCTGCAGGTTCTGGAGGTTAGAGGCGGATTTTGTTTTCTGAGTTTCGGGAGCGTCGGGAGTCGGATTTGGAAACTGTAAGTGGCATTGGAAAGCTGGCAGAGAGCTATTTGATGACAGAGGTCAGAATTTCCTATGTGCAAGTTCAGTCTGATTAAATCACTATGTAATCCACTTCTTCTTCTCATTCCTAATAAAACGGTCTCCCATCTTGAAAGCGGACCTAGAGATGTAGTCCATCAGGGACGAACTCTGTAATCAATATCACTTTCTAGTATATTTATGTTTTCAATGTTTACACTTTTGTTTTGCATCTTTCTTATGGTTTATTAGCTGTCGTAAATTGTTATGCTCCAACAGTTTTCCTCGTTTTCCGTATTTTCAGTTATCATTCAAACTCACTAATGGCTGATCAACTCTACATCAGTATTTAATATATAATCATATTAGATCATATAATCCGGTATCGGGGTTGGTTTTCGGTTGTAGAGTTTCCATTGAATGTTAACCAGGTCTCAGTCGCAACAAGGAGAAGGAATCCTTGAGCAAATCGATCCAGAGATTGGAAAGCGATGAATCGTCTGGAAATCGACCATGTCAGGACTTGATGCAGGTGGAAACACTGAGACTAAGATGAGTGAGGAACAATTTTAGCCGGTATTCTTAAATATGCAGCAGATGTTGGGAGAATTATATGAAGACAAGAAGGCGAGAGATGTAGCTTCCTCTTCGAAGGCATCGAAGAAGGAAAAAGGTAAAGGAAATAATGATAAACCTCCTTCACCTCCATCATCTCCATCATCCTCTTCATCTTCTTCGTCTTCCAGTGCAGAATCTTAACAGGATGATAAAACTAAGAAATCATCTCTTTTAAAACTTGATGTTAAATTTGAGTTACCTGTTTATGATGGTGAAATGAATCCTGAAAAGTTAGATAACTGGATAAAGCAGTTAGAAGTGTATTGTCGCATTCAGAACATTTCTAAAGATAAAACTAAAATTTAGTTAGCTAGACTTAGAATGGGGAGAACAACTTCAATTTGGTGGGAAAGCAAAACTCAATTAGATGTAAAGAAAATAGGAAAAGTTATCTCTTCGTGGTCTAAGTTTTTGAAAGCTCTTAGGGAACAGTTCTCTCCTTTAGGATACATGTAACAAGTTGTTATTGATTGGCAACATCTGAGGCAAGGTAAAGGGCAGAGTGTTCAGGAGTTTACTGAGGAGTTCAGAAAGAAATCATTGGTGCTTGGTATTTCACTGGATACACGTGAAACTTTGTTAAAATACATCGGCAGTTTACATTCATATTTGCAGGATACTTTATTAATGTTTAATCCTGATGATTTTGACGAGGTGTGTGTTCAGGCCATACATATTGAATCAGGTGGCAGACCATTCAAGTTGTCATCCAAAGAGATGGGAAATGGAAAATCCAAAGACAGTAAGGGGAACGTTTCAAAGAGAAAGAAATTAGTGATAATTCAGAAGGAAAGACCTACATGTTCTCATTGCCAGAGAATCGGTCAGGATGAATAGAAGTACTATAAACTTCATCCAGAACTTAAGGCCAAAAAGTTCCTTAAGGTGAAGGATGAAAATAAGGCCATTGCAGCAGTCCAACAAGAATTTGGTTCAGATTCAGGTGATGAATGGAAAATAATGGCCATGGTTATGACAGGTAAAACTTCTGATATTGGTTCAAGTTCGAAATCTAATGTATCTTCTTTAAACATAAATCCTCCACATGAGGATAAACGAGTTGAACTCTTCCACATAAGGATAACTGCTAAGCATACAAAGATTGACACAATGTTTGCCAATGGATCGCAAGCAAATTTAATATCTAAACATATAGTTAATCAATTGGGATTAGAAACATAGAATCATTTGAGTTCATACCCATTAGGTTGGATTAATAAATCAACTCAGATACATGTCACAAAGTAGTGTCGGTTAAAATTTGCAATTACATATAAGTACATTGATGAAGTGGAATTAGATGTGGTCCTAGTAGACATTTGTGGAGTTGTCTTAGGGAGTCCTTATCTTTATGATAGGGATGTAGTCTTTTACAAAAGAGAACATAAATATCACCTAAAGAAAGAAGGGGTTGAATTTATTGTTAGGGCACACAAAGTCAAATCAAACTTGGATTCAATTGTTTCAAATCAAGTTCAGTAGTTTATAAGTTCAAGTAAATATGTAATCATGGTTATTAAGGAACAACATAAGGTTGATTGTTCGAGATGCGAGATTCAGTTTATAGATCAATTGGTTAAGGTGGTTAATTATTTTCCAAGAAATCTTATTCATGAATAGGATAAGCAACATGAGATACAGTTAATGTCCTGAAAAAATCTTCTTAAAGACAGAATGAATCTCATTTCATTCATTCAACTGAATTATAGAAACTATCATCATCAGTAGTGTATTGCAGGGAATGGTACATGTGAGTCCAATTAGAGACTTGTTTCAGATGGTATGTTTATTTTCAGTTTCAAGGGTGCAGGTCAGTATTGGGGAAAGTCAGTGTCACATTTCTTTAGTATTGCATCATCATTTCATGCTTTTAGAAGTAATTAAACCTCTCTTCAAGTGGAGAGGAAGTCTATAAGTTTTCATGACAAAGAATTTTCAAAAGCAGATCTAAAGTTTCCTTATCGAGGTTTGAAAACTAATGCATTAATTGAAAGTGTTAATCAATGGAAATATCAGTTAATACACATTATGATACAAGTAAATCAACAATTACTTAGATACTTTCAGAATCAAACTAAGTTGCAACAATCTTTACATCACAGCTGGATGAGTTCTATGCAGCAAGTTCACTTAGTAATCAGTCAACAGAAAAGTAAATCAAGTCAAGTAATTGATATGAAATCAAAATCAAAGGAGTCTTTGAATATTTCAATTATTCCAAAAAGTAGATTGTTAATACCCATCAGATGTACTGAACAAAGTTCTACAAACACTATTTTTAAAGATGTTTCTTGAATCACTAACTCCTGATTCTTTGTGGAAAGAATCCAATTGCCATTTTGACAATAGGTTGTTTTCCCATCATCACAAGTTGGCCATACTGCGGATGGAAGAAACAGGTCACCGAATCAAAAGGTATCATGGTTAGCATCATCATCGTCATTGCATGTAGATGATTGATCAAATGCATTGGTACATCGTCAGGTCAAGGTGGAAAGAGAGGGAGTTCTACCCTGATCGACTAATTGATTAGTCAAAATTTTGTGGTCCAAAAGCTTTCAAGTGGAGAGGAATGATGCAGGAGGATCCATCGATCCAAGTGCATAAGTGTGGAAAGTGTCGTCATTAGTGTTCATGGGTGTCGTTTAGTGTCATTTAGTGTCGTCATCGCTTCAGTTCATCTTCGATAGATTGATAGTATTGGTTATGATCAGGTTCAGGTATTGTTATGGTTTCATGGTGTTCAGTTGATGTGATGTTGTACCTGGTTGTTGACTTATGTCATCGATAGTTCTGCTAAGGTTTGGTCGATGACATGTGTTTTGTCGTTCGACTTTGTAGGATTTATGGTTGATATAGTTGATTGTGTAAAAGGGTTCGAGATAAAGTACCTGGTCGACAACATAGTCTTGTTGTTGTCACTAGTGTCAGTTTTGAAGATGTGATGGTCATCGTCGTGCAACGTTGACGAATGTCGCACGGAGACCACAAGGATGTCTCAGGATCGATCGTTCGGTGAAGGCTTCAATTTCACCGATGTCGCTGTGCAGAGTTGACATGGGTCTTGAAAGTTAAACAAAACTCTAAACCTGTGCCTAGACCTAAACCCTAACCCCTAAGCTATCCTATTTATCTTTGTTACCCTAAGAATCCTAATGCACTCTTATCATGATCTACATCTTGTTCTACACATCTAAACCATCATTCATGCCATTTCCTAGCATATGCTAAAACCCTAATGCATTATGCTAAATCCATGTTCGAAACCTACATTTCTAAAACCTGATGCCTAAACCACATTTCAGAAACCCCAACCTAGCACTATTTCATTTAAAATACATTATATCCATGTATTAAAGTCCTATACTACCCTTAGACCATAATACATTCATTTATCTATTAAAAATATATTTCGAATAAAAAAAACTAAGTTTAAATACTTCTCGACCTTGTAACATTAAAAAATTACCAAAAACCTTTAAACAGGCCTAACCGTTAGGTCAACCGCATCGGGGTTTGACCGCGTTGGGAAAACATGTGAATGGGAAGTTGGAGGTTACGATTAGCAAAGTTGTGGGCTCCTAACTGCATCGGGGGTAGCTGCCATGTGAGAAGATCGCGGGATAACAGTTACATGTGAGCACAGTTGGAGGAACCATTAGTTGAAATTGATAGTGGAACCACTGGCGCTCTGACCGCGGGGTTGATGACTGTTCACATGTAACGATCAGTGCCCTCCACTCAGTTAGCTAGTAGCTAACAATTTCGGGCTAATATAAAGTTTACATTTGGGTTTTTATGGTTTTAATTGATTTTAATTAATTCTAAACCATGCCTTAACCCTAAGGTGTCCACTAAGGTGGAAACCAAACCCTAAATCAACCCAGAAGTCAGCTGATTCATTCCAAATATGGATAGATGTGGTTTTTATGCATCTAAAGGCCTATAAAGGCAGAATTATTCATTGAAGAAAGGAAGGAATTTTTAAAGTTTTCATGTGCAAGTTCTAGAGGTTAGAGGCGGATTTTTCTTTCTGAGTTTCGGGAGCATCGGGAGTCGGATTTGGAAACCGTAAGCGGCAGTGGGAAGCTGATTCAGAGAGCTATCTAATGATAGAGGTCACAATTTCCTGTGTGCAACTTCAATCTGACTAAATCACTGTGTAATCCACTTCTTCTTCTGATTTGTAATAAAATGGTCGCCCATCTTGAAAGTGGACCCGGAGATGTCGTTCATCAGGGACAAACTCCGTAATCAATATTGTTGTCTGGTATATCTATGTTTTCATTGTTTACACTTTTGTTTTGCATCTTTCTTATGATAAAGGAAGAAGGACAAAGGTAAAGGAAATAATGATAAACCTCCTTCACCTCCATCATCTCCATCATCCTCTTCATCTTCTTCTTCTTCTAGTGCAGCATCTTAACATGATGATAAACCTAAGAAATCATCTCTTTTAAAACTTGATGTTAAATTTGAGTTACCTGTTTGTGATGGTGAAATGAATCCTGAAAAGTTAGATAACTGGATAAAGCAGTTAGAAGTGTATTGGCGCATTCTAGAACATTTCTAAAGATAAAACTAAAATTTAGTTAGCTACACTTAGAATGGGGGGAACAACTTCAATTTGGTGGGAAAACAAAACTCAATTAGATGTAAAGAAAATAGGAAAAGTTATCTCTTCATGGTCTAAGTTTTTGAAAGCTCTTAGGAAACAGTTCTCTCCTTTAGGATACATGCAACAAGTTGTTATTGGTTGGCAACATTTGAGGCAAGGTAAAGGGCAGATTGTTCAGAAGTTTACTGAGGAGTTCAGAAAGAAAGAATTGGTGCTTAGTATTTCATTGGATACACGTGAAACTTTGTTAAAATACATCGGCAGTTTACATTCATATTTGCAGGATACTTTATTAATGTTTAATCCTGATGATTTTGACGAGGTGTGTGTTCAGGCCATACATATTGAATCAGGTGGCAGACCATTCAAATTGTCATCCAAAGAGATGGGAAATAGAGAATCTAAAGACAGTAAGGGGAACATTTCAAAGAGAAAGAAATCAGCGATCATTTAGAAGGAAAGACATACATGTTCTCATTTCCAGAGAATCGGTCATGATGAATAGAAGTACTAGAAACTTCATCCAGAACTTAAGGCCAAAAAGTTCCTTAAGGCGAAGGATGAAAATAAGGCCTTTGCAGCAGTCCAACAAGACTTTGGTTCAGACTCAGGTGATGAATGGAAAATAATGGCCATGGTTACGACAAGTAAAACTTTTGATACTGGTTCAAGTTTGAAATCTAATGTATCTTCTTTAAACATAAATCCTCCACATGAGGATAAACGAGTTGAACTCTTCCACATAAGGATATCTGCTAAGCATACAAAGGTTGACACAATGTTTGACAATGGATCGCAAGCAAATTTAATATCTAAACATATAGTTAATCAATTGGTATTAGAAGCACAGAATCATTCGAGTTCATACCCATTAGGTTGGATTAATAAATCAACTCAGATACATGTCACAAAGTAGTGTTGGTTAAAATTTGCAATTACATATAAGTACATTGATGAAGTGGAATTAGATGTGGTCCGAGTAGACATTTGTGGAGTTGTCTTAGGGAGTCCTTATCTTTATGATAGGGATGTAGTCTTTTACAAAAGAGAACATAAATATCACCTAAAGAAAGAAGGGGTTGAATTTATTGTTAGGGCACAAAGTCAAATCAAACTTGGATTTTTGTTTCCAATCAAGTTAAGTAGTTTATAATTTCAAGTAAATATGTACTCATGGTTATTAAGGAACAACATAAGGTTGATTGTTCAAGATGCGAGATTCAGTTTATAGATCAATTGGTTAAGGTGGTTAATTATTTTCCGAGAAATCTCATTCATGAATAGGATAAGCAACATGAGATATAGTTAATGTCCTACGAACATCTTCTTAAAGACAGAATGAATCTCAATTCATTCATTCAACTGAATTATAGAAACTATCATCATCAGTAGTGTATTGCAGGGAATGGTACATGTGAGTCCAATCAGAGACTTGTTTAAGATGGTATGTTTATTTTCAGTTTCAAGGATGTAGGTCAGTATTGGGGAAAGTCAGTGTCACATTTCTTTAGTATTGCATCATCATTTCATGCTTTTAGAAGTAATGAAACATCTCTTCAAGTGGAGAGGAAATCTATAAGTTTTCATGACAAAGCATTTTCAAAATCAGATCTAAAGTTTCCTTACCGAGGTTTGAAAACTAATGCATTAATTGAAAGTGTTAATCAATGGAAATATCAGTTAATACACATAGTGAATCAAGTAAATCAACAGTTACTTAGATACTTTTAGAATCAAATTAAGTTGCAACAGTCTTTACATCACAGCTGGATGAGTTCTATGCAGCAAGTTCACTTAGTAATCAGTCAACAGGAAAGTAAATCAAGTCAAGTAATCAATATGACATCAAAATCAAAGGAGTCTTTGAATATTTCAATTATTCCAAAAAGTAGATTGTTAACACCCATCAGATGTACTGAACAAAGTTCTACAAACACTGTTTTTAAAGATGTTTCTGAATCACTAACTCCTGATTCTTCATGGAAAGAATCCAATTGCCATTTTGAAAATAGGTTGTTTTCCCATCATCACAAGTTGGCCATACTGCGGATGGAAGAAACAGGTCACCGAATCAAAAGGTATCATGGTCAACATCATCAGCGTCATGGCATGTAGATGATTGATCAAATGCATTGGTACATCGTCAGGTCAAGGTGGAAAGAAACGGAGTTCTACCCTCATCGACTAATTGATTAGTCAAAATTTTGTGGCCCAAAAGCTTTCAAGTGGAGAGGAATGATGCAGGAGGATCCATCGATCCAAGTGCATAAGTGTGTAAAGTGTCGTCATCAGTGTTCATGGGTGTTGTTTAGTGTCATTCAGTGTCGTCGTCGCTTCAGTTCATCTTCGATAGATCGACAATATTGGTTATGATCAGGTTCAGGTAATGTTATGGTTTCATGGTGTTCGGTTGATGTGATGTTGTACCTGGCTATCGACTTATGTCATCGATAGTTCTGCCAAGGTTTGGTCGATGACATGTGTTTTGTCGTTCGACTTTGTAGGATTTATGGTTGATATAGTTGATTGTGTAAAATGGTTCAAGTTAAAGTACCTGGTCGACAACATAGTCTTGTTGTTGTCACCAGTGTCAGTTTCGAAGATGTGATGGTCATCGTCGTGCAACGTTAACGAATGTCGCACGAAGAGCACAAGGATGTTTGAGGGTCGATCGTTCGGTGAAGGGTTCAGTTTCGCCGATGTCGCTGTGCAGAGTTGACATGGGTCTTGAAAGTTAAACAAAACTCTAAACCTGTGCCTAGACCTGAACCCTAACCCCTGAGCTATCTTATTTATCTTTGTTACCCTAAGAATCCTAATGCACTCTTATCATGATCTACATCATGTTCTACACATCTAAACCATCATTCATGCCATTTCCTAGCATATGCTTAAACGCTAATGCATTATGCTAAATCCATGTTCGAAACCTACATTTCTAAAACCTGATGCCTAAACTACATTTCAGAAACCCCAACCTACCACTTTTTCATTTAAAGTACAATATATCCATGTATTAAAGTCCTATACTACCCTCAGACCATAATACATTCATTTATGTATTAAAAATATATTGCGAATAAAAAAAACTAAGTTTAAATACTTCCCGGCCTTGTAACATTAAACAATTACCAAAAACCTTTAAACAGGCCTAACCGTTAGGTTAACCGCATCGGGGTTTGACCGCGTTGGGAAAACATGTGAACGGGAAGTTGGAGGTTACGGTTAGCAAAGCTGTGGGCTCCTAACTACATCGGGGGTAGCTGCCATGTGAGAAGATCGTGGGATAGCAGTTACATGTGAGTGCAGTTGGAGGAACCGTTAGTTGAAACTGATAGTGGAACCACTGTCGCTCTAACCGCGGGGTTGATGACTGTTCACATGTAACTATCAGTGCCCTCCACTCGGTTAGCTGCTAGCTAACAATTTCAGGCTAATATAAAGTTTATATTTGGGTTTTTATGGTTTTAATTGATTTTAATTAATTCTAAACCATGACTTAACCCTAAGGTGTCCACTAAGGTGGCAACCAAACCCTAAATCAACCAAGAAGTCAGCTGATTCATCCAAATATGGATAGATGTGGTTTTTATGCATCTAAAGGCCTATAAAGGCAGAATTCTTCATTGAAGAAAGGAAGGATTTTTTTTCAGTTTTCATGTGCAAGTTCTGGAGGTTAGAGGCAGATTTTTCTTTTTGAGTTTCAGGAGCATCGGGAGTCGGATTTGGAAACCATAAGCGGTGTTGGAAAGCTAGTTCAGAGAGCTATCTAATGATAGAGGTCAAAATTTCCTGTGTGTAAGTTCAATCTGACTAAATCACTGTGTAATCCACTTCTTCTTCTCATTTGTAATAAAACGGTCGCCCATCTTGAAAGTGGACCCGAAGATGTAGTCCATCAGGGACAAACTCCTTAATCAATATCGTTGTCTGGTATATCTATGTTTTTACTGTTTACACTTCTGTTTTGCATCTTTCTTATGGTTTATTAGTTGTCTTAAAGTGTTATGCTCCAACAGTTTTCCTCGTTTTCCGTATTTTCGGTTATCATTCAAACTCACTAATGGCTAATCAACTCTACATCAGTATTTAATATATGATCATATCATATCAGTGTTCCATTGAGCCAATGATTCACTCAATAGCTCAATGCACCTTTTTCATTGGCAATTTACCCCTTAGTTTTTTCTTTAATGATTTGATCCCTCATTGGAGTTTCTTACTACCTAACAGATGAAATGATGCATCCATTTAATTCCCAACATTATCATTCATCCCTATCTCTTGATTCTTCTCATCTATAAATTTTTCCTCTTAATCTCTACTTCTTCTCCAATATTTTGTTGTGTTTTGGATGTATGTAAATAACCACAACCATGGAAGGCATCCAACAAGTGATTTACCCATTTACTAAGCATTACACATATCCCAAGGTTACACTAGTGTTTCCCCTCCTGAAAGTAGTTTTTAGAATTTGCCATTGTCATAGCAACATTTTAAAAAGTTTAATGACAATTTCGTAAAACTAAGAATTTTTTTTTTCTTTTAACCACTGCATACTCAACCATAAAGAATTTCTAAAACCCTAAGAATTTCCCAAAAACTTTAAGAATTTCTAAAACCCTAAAATAAATATGTCACTTCACTGGTTTAGACAAAATTTCCAAAAACTCACTGCAAAAAATTCCGTTGTCCTAGGATTAGGGTCCGATCAGCTTTTTCACTAATAAATGACCTTTTAAAAGTGACCAGATTGCATTACGATTCGGGGTCGGCGTGATCATGGAACAAGTAATCATTACTTCGCAGTGTCGTCCTTGAATTATCATTGCTTTCTTCGTTGCAAGTGATATGAAATTGTCATTTCCTTCCGTGTGAACGCACCTCATCTCGCAATCTGTTCAATATCTCGCTTTCATCCCTCGGTCTTCCTCTCACTTATCAATCTTTCTCATTTATCAATCCCTTTCGGAATCTTTGTACCAGTCACCCCACGAATCCCCATAGTATTCCTTGCTACTCGACGTTAAAAGGTGAACAATTTTCAGTGAGAAACACAGGCCAATATAGGTGTCAAGATGGATGCAGCTGTCATTGAAGAAAGTAGCATAACCGGCCAGCGATCGGGAATCGGGATAACGACGTACGCCTTTGGACGGCAAACACGTCGCTCTCTTATCGGAATCTAACCATACAATTTGAGTTAATAGAGAATCCGAGCCATGAATATAGTAATTAGGTATCAAGATCGAGTATTGCAATTTGACCAACCAAAACGACTGCATTAATGTAGGGTAATCAGCGAGAGAACTACTTTATCATATCATATTCAAATTGTATTCGTTGCAAATTTGCAATCTACTCAGATGTGACCTTACACCTCTGTAATTTTTAATGCTAAAGCTATCAGGGATATAGGATCTTAGACTGATGTGACCTTACACTTATGTAATTTTTAATGTGAAAGCTATCAGAGAAATAGGATCTTTTTAGATGTCAGCCAAGGCATAGGCTAGTACATTTGTGATATTCATATTGTTAGATTTAAAAGTAATTAAACTCGAAGATATAGGTGTAACCTCACACAAGGTTTGCTTTAGATATTTATATCATATTATATTCAAACTGTATCAATTATTTAATATAATTTTTTAATATAAATGGATGTGATTGACAATTGTATCAATTATTGTATGGGCTAGTATATTTGTGATATTCATATTGTTGGATTTAAAAGTAATTAAACTCAAAAATATAGATGTAATCTCACACAAGGTCTGCCTTAGATATTTACATCATATTATATCTGAACTGTATCAATTATTTAATATATTCATTTTAATATAAATGGATGTGATTGCTAACTGTATCAATTATTTAATATAAATAGATGTGATTTTATCGAAATATAACTTTTTAATATAAATGGATGTCATTGACAATTTTATCAGTTATTTAATATAATCCTTTTAATACAAATACATGTGATTTTATCAAAGTAGAGTGAAGTACATCGCAATATAATATTAAATATTGTATGGAATAGTATATAGAGTAACTTAAGTCTTTATAATATACCCATCGCTTATATATTTTTTATTGTTAAAGTTATTAGAGACCTAGGCTCCTCAAAGGACATTAAAATGTAACATTAACCAAGCATTGTATGGGAAAGTATATATTGTAGCCTAACTCTTTATAATGTACACTGTTGAGATTTTCTATTTTAGTCAAATAGGCAAAAATCTCTGAAGGATGACAACAATAGGGATTCAGTTCCTAGATTAGCTCCAGGTTGTTGGGAGGGAGTGAATGCCTCCTATATTTGATGTGAGGGAGTTATGACGCTGTTAGATTCTCTATGCTATATAACAGGCAATCATTCAGATGATTTGCCAAGAGTGTGTGAGGATTTCTTGATGTAATCTCCAATTTGATTAATATATTCCTGATGCCTATGTTTGGTGGACGTAGCCCAGATTGGTTGGGTGAACCACGTTAAAAACTGTGTTCTATGTGTTTGATCTTTTGCTGTGTTAATTCTGTGTTTATTTAATATTGTTGTGCACTTGATCCAACAATTGGTATCAGAGCATGTTGGAGGTGCTGTAGGTGCTGCCTAGAGAAAAGCTGAGCTTGAAGCAAAAGGGGCGTATTGCTGTTGCTGTTGGTGCGTGGAGAGCAGACCTTTGCTGGCAGAGCGCGTGGAGCTGGAGCGCTGAGGTGCTGCTTGGTGTTGAAGGTTTTGTTGCTGCGTGTGGCTGAGCACTGTAATATCTGCGCGGAGAGTCTGATACGTGTGATGGTGCGTATTAACTTGCGGTTGCTGATGCATAATTCACCAGCTGATGCGTTTTGCAATTACCTGTGCGCATGGAGGTATGACTGTTTTAAAACGCATTTGCATTTGAGTCCCGTCTCTGCTATAAAACAGTTTGTTCAGAAATAATATCAGCGTTCAATAAAATTTAAATTCGAAGGGATATACGTAAACCAATATACGTAAACCAGAGTTGAAGGAGATCTAGTAGAGCAATATACGTAAATGATAAGATTTGGCTCATTCCATTTAATTTTGGTATCCGCTCTAAGTTTTCTACATACTAAAGACAGGAGATGGGAGATCAAGTTTTTTTTTAAATTTCAAAGATGAGAACGCTGAAAACAAATATTGTATTTCATTGTAATTGAGTGTTGAGTAAAAATAGCACATGAGGAAAAGGAATTTGATAATGTTGCATTACACCGATTTGGCAAGTATTGCCTTGAAGCTCATACATCAATAATATGTGTGAAATTCTATCAATACCATAAGGGTTATGTAATATGGTTTTTCACAAATGTATTTTTTGTGGAGTGGAATTTGCACAAATAACCTGAAAGTGTTTTCTTTGTTTTTAACAAAAAAAAAATAAAGAAAAGTAAAATAGGTGCAAAGGGCAGTTTTTTTTTTGTAAAGGCATAGGCGGTTTTTTGTGTAAAACAAAGGCATAGGCAATTTTTTAAATTGCTGGTTGGATATTTGGAGATTACTATGTTTTTTGCTGATACAAGATGGCCAAAACACAAAGTGCCCGTTTTGAAATTGAGAAATTTAATGGAAAGAATAATTTTGAGATCTGGAAGGTGAAAATGCACGATCTGCTGGTTCAACAAGGTGTGGCGAAAGCCCTGTTGGGGAAAAACAAAAGACTTGCTTCCATGACGGAGGATGAATGGGATGAGATGGATGATAGAGCTCTTAGCGGAATTCGGTTATGTCTGGCGGACGATGTTCTGTTCAACATTGTGTCAGAGAAAACCACCGCAGGCCTGTGGTCGAAGCTTGAGAAGCTCTACATGACGAAATCTTTGACAAATCGAATTCTCCTGAAACGGCAGCTTTACAGTTTGCGGATGAAAGAAGGTACCTCAATTGCTGATCACCTGAATGTTTTTTAATACCTTGTTGGTGCAATTAAACAGTCTAGATGTAAAATTTGATTCAGAGGATAAGGCGATAACTTTATTATGTTCTTTACCTGAATCCTGGGATCATTTTGTTACTTCCATAAGTTTTAGTACATCAGATATTCTTGAGTTTGACGATGTTGTTGGAGCCTTGTTGGCTGAAGAGACGAGGAAGAGGTCGAATGCGACACCTCGACATCGGAGGTAATGATGGCCAGAGGTCGCTCACGAGAGAGACACTCCGGTGGAAAGCATAGCGACTCTCGTTCGAAGTCCAAAGGAAAGAAGCCCAAGGCGAAGTGCTGGCATTGTGGCAAGGCTGGACATTTGAAAAAGGATTGTTGGAAGCGAAAGCAGGCTGATAAAGAGGGCTCTTCGACAGAAAATAAGGAAGCCAATACCACAGATACAGGTTCAGTTTCAGGTATGAGTGATGAGGTATTGTCTGTTAATGCTTCAAAACATGATC
>APFE030160674.1:0-23692 GCA_000404065.3 Pinus taeda
TCAAAAGAAAACATATGCTAAGCTGTAACTAAACTAACCCAAAAGGTAAAATCACACAAGACAGTTGATCAGTCAAGGGTACGGAAGCAATAACCCATCCCTCTAGAAACTGATAAAGAAAGGAAATTAGAGCATGGACTTATAGGTCTGGGAGCTAAGAAGTGTCTTGTTGAGGCTCACTACAGCCTTAGACCTTCTCTCATACCAAAACAACAAAGGCAGGTAAATAAAACGACAGAAAGTAAAATGGAACAACAAAATGGAAATGGAACAGCAGGAAATGGAACAACAGTAAAATGGAACAGCAGTAAAATGGAACAACAGTAATAAAATGGAACAACAGTAATAAAATGGAACAACAGTAATAAACTGGAACAACAATCCTTGATGAATTATGGAACAACAACCATCACCCGTATGTACATGTTCTATACTAATATAGCAATCTGAGAATAATGAATGATATGACTATGTTTCTAAACAGAGTAACGCTGCTTTCAAGTCCCACAAATATTATTTCACATGGATCCGATGACAATAATATTCATACCAACATTCTGTTACATAAATAGCTGATTAAAGATGCAATTCAACCTTGAATAGATCCAATTGTACAGTGCCGAGACGTTATATGGAGAAATCATTCAGATATTGATTATAATAGAGCATAGCATATCATATGAAAGATGTATCAGATTACTAAGTAATAAAGATAAACAAACCACACGCAAATCACCGTATAATGATACAAAAGCAAGTGTCCTTCGAAGCTGGGCCCTTAGCTACCAATGGTACACTGCCTTAGGTTACTCCAGACGTAGAGATGAAATAAACACTAAGCCTTTTATATTAATCGCATCAACAGAGTATAACAAAATCAGGTCTCAGTGAGACTCAATGATCAAAGTTTGTTCTGGAACTTAGAATTATAAAAACAGTAGTCCTCTTGCTCAATGACGTTGTTCCTTTATATAAAAGAAATGACGGAGGTATCTAGATAATAAAAAATAAGTTAAAGCAGTGATCCCTCAGGATCGAAGATCCTGAGGGATTCACCAATCGTTTAATCCTTCTCTTTTCTTTCTCACGTTCGCCGACTCGATATCCCGCATTCTTTTCCTAAACTATTCAGCTCTGATTTGCTTGATCTTGTTCGCATCTGGTTCCCCTCCAGAGGGACAACAATTATTCTTCCTCTGCTTCTCGCTTTTGGATGGCAACTCCTTGCTTCCACATCTTCCTGCATAGAAAAACGTTAATTATTAGTACTTGAGCTTCTTTTGTCAATTCTTGCACATTTTATCAAAATCCTTTATCTTCTTTGAATTCATAATGCAGAAAAGGTTACAATTATTATTGAAAAACTACTAGATTGCTTGTCAAAAGCTACCTTCCAAGTGCTCCACACACCCCCCTGCTTACCCTGTTTCATGGCCTCATGAAAACATTATAGTTGACATGCAAGGCGGTGAGAGAATAGGCCGGAGAAGGGATCTCGTGAGGAGGCCGACAACCGTGATGAGCAACTAGATTATCAAAGAACTGATCTATTTTATCTGCGGGCATCTCATACACGGCCTGATATCCGGGTGCAGGGTGCCAAATAATTGGACTGCGAAATCGATACCCCAACCAGGATGGCCTTGCTTGCAGAATCCGTTCCCCATAAAGGTTCAATCGGATGGCATCCAACTCAAAATTACCGTATTTGAATGGTTCCCTGAGCTGGATGTTTGGGTTAGAGGTCCGGTATCGAAATTTTGCAGCATCGATGGCAAGGTCTTTAATAGTCAGGAAATATTCCATACTATTTCGGATCAAGTCTTCGTGCATGGGTCCTAATATCTCGATGACACCTGGGATCCTCATAAGGCTCCTATGCTCTTTCTATAGCGTCACTGGGTCTCTAGGTTCAGCTCGTACCCATAAGTCTAGGCTATTCTCTTGTCTCTGAAAGGTGTTATAAGCTCTGAGCCATTTCAGCTGATTAACTCCAAATGAGATAAAGGCTTGGAATTGTATATCGCCAACAAAAGGGCCAGGATTTAAATCAGTTTCCTGGTCTAGCACAAGATTGTGCAAGTAAAACTCGCACAATAACCTTTGAACCTTAACTCCATAGTGCTTGCGACAGTCTATAAAATCATTAACAATGTTGATGTGGATAGGTGCTCCTGCCCTAACGGCTTTTATTTTCAATCGCAAATATCGTTCAAGCAAAAATAAAGCATAATTTCTAGCAGGGGCCCTACAAGTCAAAACGTCATTATATAAGGAACACACAATGTCCATCTGCTTAACAATATTATCTAATCAACGAGTTACCTTAGCAACCTTTTCCTGCTCCTTTTGCCATCCTTCAAAGGCCTGGCTCTCGCACTGACTAATGTCCCGAAGTTGCTGTTGTAGTTCTTCGTATCTCTCCCTGGGGATTGTTTGCTCTCATAGCTGCTCAGCTTCTTGCTAAGCTTCCTTCACCATTTTGTGCAAGGTCCTTGTTTTTGGATCTTTTTTCCACAAAGCCGTAGAGGCTGGAAGTTTAACCTGGACCTTTCTATTACGCTGCTTAGAGTTTAGGACCTGAATTACCCCTGAGGGTGGTGCTTCGGTTTGGACCTCTTTGCTTTCTGTTTCTTTCTTAACGCGCATAAAGGGTTGCTGTGGTCCTTCTGCCATCAGAGCCTCTTGCTGTTCCATTGGAATTTCCATCCATTCTTCAGGGTCAGATGGAACAACACCCTGTTCCTCATTATCATTTGGAACAACAGACTGTTCCTCGGCAGTAGGTCTCCTGATGGGGTTTCGACCAACAAAACGGGTTCTTGTCCTCGGGGTTCTTGTTGCAGTGGCCCTCCTCCTTTTCCTTGCGGTCCTTTGTATTCTCAAATTGGCTTTCAAAATTCGAATTTGCTGTTAGAGCCTGGCTATAGTGCCTAGCAGCCTCTGCTGTCTCTTCCTTAATTTCTTAATTTCCTTTACCTCGGCAGAGGGTTTGGCCCTTAAGTCCGCTCCTTCTTCATCTGGGATATCTTCCGGCGTCTTGGGGACAGATTGTCCCTGATTGTTGACTTCCATTTCATTATCATAACCAGGTAGGTTTTCTTCTTCTGCCTTTTCTGCATGCACTTCCTCGGGTAATTCTCCTTCTGCGAGTCCTTCAGGGATGCCTGCTATGCTGGAGGGCTGGCCATATTCCCCCATATTGGCCAGAACTGCAGCCAATTCCTCCTCACGCACAGGGTCCTGCAACGGGCTACCCCCTGGCTGTGCTATTTCTTTGTCTTGATTGCCCTATTCGGTAGTCATTTCTTCCTCAGAGTGCTCATCTCCTTTTTCAATTCCCCCTTCCAGCTGGTCAGTCTCGGCCCCTGATTGCTCAGCATTTCCTTCAGAGGGTCCTCCTTCTGGTTCTGGAGGTTCGTCCGCAATTTCAATTGGCTGGGCCGTGGTTCCCTGAAGCTTTTCCAGCCTTCCTCATATCTGGGCCAGCCGGGCTGATTTTCGTGGTCTTTCAGGTTGGTCGAGTGTGCCAGCAAATTCTCTGGGTTCCTCTGGTCGTTCTGGCGTACTGGAGGATTGTTTCCATTTTGAAGCAGCATGTCTTTCTGCTGCTGACTCCTTGCGTCTCTCTGATCTTTCCGGCGTGCTGGAGGACTGTTCAAGTTTTGGGGGTGGTGCAGCCAATCCCCCCTCGACTATTGCGATCAGTTCCTCCCAAGTGCTTTGCTGTTGAGTGAGACTGTGGCTCACTATCAACCGAATCAGTCCATGGTAGCTAACGACTGCATTTATGTGCTGGGCCTTCTTCAGGCTTCGGGTCGCGTCATGTAGTAGCGAATTTAAAAGTGCAGGGAGATTTAGAGAGCATTTTCCTTTTAAAACAGCTAAAAGTTTCAGGTGACGAGGTCTTACCACGTCTTTTCTTCCTTCGCAGGTGATATAACTTTGCACTGTCTACGCTAGCTCGGTCTAAGGTTCCCCTAGTGTTGCCGGCAGAACTCCTTTCCCTTTGACTGTCAAGCTTTGGCCTTCGTCCTGGAAAATTTCCATAGCTTTCTGTAATCTTTCCTTCTTCAACATCCATATGGGTCCAACAGTTGGTAATCCTGAGACTTCTGCGATGATATCCTCCGTAACCACTATCCGCTTTCCTCCTACTATGGAATAATTTTCCTGCAAATTTTGCAGGAATTCCAATGCCACTGCTTCATTTGATTCTTGCAGCCAGCTGAAATAATTCAACCATCCTGCGTTTTCCAGGATTTTGCGAGCAGCAGCGGAGACTGTCAGCTTGTGAGGTTCGCTTCAGACCATTTTTCTGCCCATGATTCTACTCAGAAATGGAACATCAACTTCTTGCGGTGTTTGCGACGCAGAGAGGATGATCATTGCCAAATTTTGGAAAAGATCACAGAGCATGCAACGAAAAAAGGATTGTGGACGGCAATTTCCGTAGAATGGAATCATCATACTGTTAAACCATGCCATTCCTTCATACATTATCTCGCCCGAATGGTGTGCAACCACGTAATCCATGGAGTAATGAGGTTACCTCCCCCCCGCGATCTGATAGGCTGTCCCCAGCCGTCAAAGAGAGGAGCAATAGCCAGTCGGAAGTCAAATCATAAAGAACAACATATGGAATTATGCCATGTTTTAGAAAAACAACGAAATTCCGAAATCGAGGCAAAAGGGTAGATCGCGTTTTATATAAGAGCCTGTGTGATATAATGAGGAGCCGGGGGATTGGACGTCTGTCAAGTGTACGAAGTCTCCATTGGTCATTGTCAGTTCCGTTGCCATGATTGGTGGTAATAAATATTCATGCGATATATACATCGGGGTGTGACATATGATTTATGCAAAGGATATAAGAGACAGAAAGATTTAATATCATAACTGTTGGTGTAAATATTACGACTTCTATGCCATTAATAGAGCTCTGCTGCCAACAGGTGTTCATAACCTTGGCAGAGTTGTTTATTTCACCCTCCGGAACCATGATCCTTTGTGTATATTCTGAAGAGTGCTTTGTCAAAATGCAGGCCATCATGCTGGCTTGGTAACTAGATAGCCATGATGCCATTCACAAGGTAGGCGCAAAACATGGACAAGCCGGCTCGTGATGAGACCCCCTGTTCCAAGGTTTGCTTGTTAATATACCTTCGGACCATATCCTTGGTGTGGTGGCCGTAATGGGAATGCCACTTCGCTTCCATCCTTATGATCATGGTAGGCTGGCTCTTTATGGGACCCCCTATCCTGCATTTGACAATTTTCATATTTTGTTTTTGTTTTTGCAAAGCACCTTTCTTTTTTTGTTTATTTCCACATAAGGGTGGTTCCACACTCCTTAAGAGCGGGGAATGGTGGAAGAAGTCTTATCATCTCAACAGACATATATAAATCCTTTGTTCTTACTGCTAAGTAATGATCAAGAAAGATTTTTAGGGAAATCGTCATGATAAAGATCACCAACCAGGGTGCCGGTAATAAGACAATGACAGTGAAGATGAAAAGTTAATGTCCCTCCTCTTGCCCTCTTATACATACTGGCTTCATAGTGATAGCGATTTATGATGTGCTGATTTCGGTATATTATGGTTTATGTTCATCGCATAAATTCATTGATGTATCTAAAAGATTGAGGAGAACATGGGCACAAAGCATCCGGGCAAAAACATGCCGATGGCATTCCTGAGAGAAGAATCCATTCGTAGGATACCATTTCTTTGAGAGGAACAACGGAAAATCGCAAATGTTGTTCCTTCTAAGAAAGGAACAGCAAAGACACTCAAATGCTGTTCCTTTTGAAAAGGAATAGCAGACACACTCAAGTGCTGTTCCTTTTGAAAAGGACCAGCAAAACACTCAAATGTTGTTCCTTTGAAGAAGGAACAGCAAAAACACGCAAGTGCTGTTCCTTTTGAAAAGGAACAGCAAAATCACACAAGTGCTGTTCCTTTTGAAAAGGAACAGCAAAATCACACAAGTGCTGTTCCTTTTGAAAAGGAACAGCAAAATCACACAAGTGTTGTTCCTTTTTGCAAAGGAACAGCAAATCACACAAGTGCTGTTCCTTTTCGCAAAGGAACAGCAAATCACACAGGTGCTATTCCTTTTCGCAAAGGAACAGCAAATCACCCAAGTGTTGTTCCTTTTCGCAAAGGAACAGCAAATCACACAAGTGCTGTTCCTTTTCGCAAAGGAACAACAAATCACACAAGTGTTGTTCCTTTTCGCAAAGGAACAGCAAATCACACAAGTGTTGCTCCTTTTCGCAAAGGAACAACAAATCACACAAGTGTTGTTCCTTTTCGCAAAGGAACAACAAATCACACAAGTGATGTTCCTTTTGAAAAGGAACAGCAAAAACACCCAAATGTTGTTCCTTTTAAAAAGGAACAACAAAAACACACCAGTGTTGTTCCTTTTTGAAAAGGAACAGCAGAAACACACAAGTGTTGTTCCTTTTGAAAAGGAACAGCAAAAACACTTAGAATGAAAACAGAAAATCAAGAGAGCATATATACAAGATGTTATGTACAAGTTATGAAAAAAATGAATTCCTTAAGTTATAGGTGAGGAAGATTTCGCTTCCTCTCCTAAAATTTCCATATCAGTATCTTGTCGTAGCTGTTGGCAGAAGGATTCCCGAGTGAGTGGTTTTCGATAGAGACGAACTCGGTGGCCATTTACTTTGAATGCATATCCAGAACCGTCAATTGTGATCAGGGTAAGGGTCCCATTGTCATGTACCTTCTGGATTTCGTATGGTCCTAACCATCGAGTCTGGAGTTTCGCCGGGAAGTCCTGAAACTGAGAGTCGTATAACAGAGCCCAGTGTCCTTCATGAAAGACTTTGTTCTTGATAAGTGCATCATGCCATTTAGCTTGCTACTGTTGAATCAATGTTGTATTTTGTAATGCAGAGAGCCTGATTTCGTCCAATTCATTAATCTGCTGTAATCGATTGATTTGTGCCTCACTCAGATCTAGGCCGACTTCCTGTGCAGTTCGTAGCGTTTGGATTTCGAATTCTATGGGAAAGATTGGTTGTTTTCCAAACACTAATTGATAAAGCGAATAGCCTGTAGTACTTCTCCGTGTGGTTCTATAGGCCCACAGTGCCTCAGGTAGTCGAGCGGCCCAATCACGCCTATGCGATGCAATGGTTTTTGTTAAAATTGATTCTATTACCTTATTACTACTTTCTACTTGTCCATTTGCCTGCGGATGGTATGGGGTAGTGATCTTATGTTGGACATGATAATTGTTAAGTGTTGCAGCTAATTTATTTCCAACAAATTGTGGTCCACCATCTATGATTAGTTCTCTCGGAAGTCCATAACGTACAAACAAATGGAACAAGAATTGTATTACAGAGTCTTCTATAGCCTTAGGCAATGATTCGGCCTCGACCCATTTAGTAACATAGTATGTTGCCACCAGAATGTATGTCCTCTAATTTGATGATGGATTGATGGGCTCGACGAAGTCAAGAGCCCAACGTTCAAATGGCTCAATGACCAATTGTGGTCTTAGAGGCATCTCATCGGCTTGGCCAGGTCGTCCTGCTTGCTGGCAGCTATCACAGGCTTGTGCAAATTTTTTCACATCTTTGAAAATTGTAGGCCAATAGTATCCTATCTGCAATACTTTATGTGTTTTTCTCTTTTCAGCAAAGTGTCCCCCGCATGGTCCGTCATGGCAAGCTTTTAAAATGTCGAAGATTTCGTCTTCTCGAATACATCTCCTAATTTGCATATCTGCCCCTGTATGGAACAAATGGCCTCCAATCCACGAAAATCGAGTGCTCTTCTGAACAATCTGCTTACGTTCCTAAGGGGTTAAGTGTTTTGGTAGCTTACCTACTGCAAGGTAATCGGCGACATCAGCATACCAAGGTGTTCGAACAACAACAACAAACAGGTGTTCATCAGGAAATTGATCTTCTACTGCTGCTGTTTCAATTGATTTCGGTATTCGTGATAGAAAATCGGCTACAGGGTTCTCCTTGCCAGGTCGATCCTTGATGGTGATATCGAACTCCTACAATAAGATCAACCATCTGGTTATTCTAGCATTTGTAACAGGTTTATTTGCCAAATATTTGATAGCAGAATGATCTGTATATAACACAACGGGATAGCCTGTGATATAATGTCTAAATTTGTTAACAGCATGTATTACAGCCAAGAATTCCTTTTCAGTGACAGTATAATTGAGTTCGGCAGAGGATAAATTTTTGCTGATATAGTAGATAGCATAAGGTCTCTTATCCTCTTCTTGCCCTAGGATTGCACCAATTGCTGTATCCGAGGCATCATATGAGATTTGGAATGGTAAATTCCAGTTTGGTCCTCGAAGGACTGGGGCTGTTGATACAAGCTTCTTCAATTCCTTGAAAGCTTGGTCGCATTTTTCTGTCCACAAGAAATCAACATTGCCAGTTAGAGCATATAGAGGTGCAACAATTCGTGAATAATGTTCTATGAACCGTCTGTAATATCCAGAAAATCCAAGGAAACTACGTACCTCTGTTTGAGTAGTGGGGGTGGGGATGAGCAAAAGAATCTGAATTTTAGCAGGATCTACCTGTATACCAGCTGCTGAAATGTAGTTCCCTAGAATGAGCCCTTCCGTCATCATCATGTAGCACTTTTCGTGGCTTAGGCAGAGTATGGTAGCAATGCAACGTTGTAGGACTTTTTCCAAGGTATCCAGAGCTGGATCAAATTCATCCCCATACGGTGTGAAGTCGTCCATGTACACTTCAAGTCCATCGTTTATTAGATCTGCAAAAATACTGAGAATAGCCCTTTGAAATGTAGCAGGGGCGTTACATAGGCCGAAGGGTAATACTCAATAGGCAAACGTTCCCCAGGGACACGTAAAGGTGGTTTTATCCTGGTCTTCAGGGGCAATTTGGATTTGGTTATATCCACTGAAGCCATCCAGAAAAGAGAAAAATTTATTCCCTACTAACGTGTCCAATACTTGGTCTATAAATGGGAGGGGAAAGTGATCCTTCTGTGTAGCCTTGTTTAACTCCCTGAATCCACGCAAATCCTCCATTTTCCATTTTTCTTGGGTACCACCACCAGGGGAGAGACCCATTTACTGTCATAGATAGGGTAAATAAAGTTAACATCTAAGAGCTTCTGAAGTTCGTCTTTTACTATCTCTTTTAAGTGAGGGTTGAGTCTTCTTTGTGGCTGACGGACAGGTCTTGCATCTTTCTCTATATAGATGTGATGGGTGCATAATTGAGGGTCAATCCCCTTCATGTCAGGGTAATCCCACGCAAATGCATCCTTGTATTTTTGCAACACATTAACAAGCTTTGTTTCTTGATCTCATGTAAGGTTGGCGTTAATATTCAGAGTTTTACCAGGTTCAATTTCCACTACTTTGCTATTGGCAACAACAGTTACTGGTATTGTTTGGTCATGTGGATCTTTTAAAGGATCTTCTTCTAGCTCACTGTCAAATGCTGCTTCTATCATAAAACACTGCATATGTGTTCTAGCTTCGGTTTGACTAATAAACTGTTAATGGCGTCGTCCTCTGTTTGATCTTTAAAGTCTAAAGCCTTCTGTATAGTTAATGGAGATCCGATATTGTTAGTAAGATATGACACAGGATAAGGGTTAGTTTTAATCATTGGAAGGCTTGGCTGTGCTGGAGGATATAAGATTAAATTTTTAACATCTGGTCCTTTAGTTATAGTCATGTTGCCCTGTCGGCAGCCAATGTAGGCATCGACAGTAGCAAGCCAGGGTCTGCCTAAGATTAACGGATGTCCATCTAGTCGGGTTTTAGGGTTAATTACGAGGAAATCTGTGGGATACTCCCAGGAATCTACGGAAACCATGACATCATACAGAGTACCTTCTGGTCGAACTACAGATTGATCTACCAATTCTAATAGATTAGAGGTAGGTTCTACTGACGTGATGCCAAGCTTTTGGCAGGTGGAGGTTGTCAAAATGTTGATTGCAGCCCCCAGGTCAACTAGAGCGTTAGTCAGGGTTTGACCATAGATTTGGACAGTTACAATTGGGTTCCCGGGATCTTCATATTTAATAGGTGCCTCTTTTCCTGATAATAGGTCGGATAAAGTACCAACTACTTGGACTCTAGGGTTAATATTTGTATTCCTCCTTGATTATGCACAGTTCTTTTATAGTTTTTGCGTATATAGGAATGTCTTGAATGGCTTGGAGGAATGAAATTTTTATGTACAGGTTTTGTAACTCTCCCAGAATGTCAAAGTCTAGATATTGTACTGGTCGTGGTATGACTAATCGTTCCGGGAAAGGAGGAGAGGATGTACTTGCTTGTTGATGGGTCTGTTCTTTATTTACACCCTCTTGTTGTGGCGGTTGTTCTATTGGTCACTGATCTTCAATGTGAACTATTTTGTCTCCCTCTGTTTCTATTATACGTCCAGATCGTAACTGAAGATCATTGCACTCCCTTAGGTCAGGTCTGATTTCTGATGTTTCTATGATTTGGAGGGATTGGACCGGTCTATTATTAGGATTGGGATTGGGTTGGGTTGGGAGTTGCGGCCTCAGATTAGACTGGGGGTTTTGTTGTAAGGCTGGCAGAGTCGGTTGAGGGAGTGGAATAGTTCCTGTTGACTGATATGTCGATCTTGGCCAATTTGTCTGCCAGGGTGAACCTTGTGAAGTAGGGGGCATCCATTGTGGAGGATATGAGTTATTCTGCCAATATGGTGAGGTGTAAGGAAAATTTGGCCAGCCGAATTGGCCTGTCTGATTCATCCATGGATTTGGAGAAGGAAACGGCTGTGATGACTAGTTCGGAAATGGGGGTGTAGATTGGTTTTTCCACATACCATATTGCTGAGCGTTATACTGCGGAGGCTGGAAAGAAGAATTTGGGTCCGAAAACATACCAGATTTCCTAGGTTGCCATTGGCGACGTTGGTTAACAAAGTATGCTGGCTCTGGTTCTTCTTCCGCTTCCTTGTATACTGCCTTCAATCCAGGAAGTGAGGGGCAGCTCTCAGTGAGGTGGTCTTTTGTACAGATAGCACATGTTTGAACTGTATCTAGTGGACATTCCTTGTGGCTATGTTTTCTTCTGCATCGGGGGCAGAAAATTGCCAGATTTTGTTCCGCCTCCATCTGCTTTTGTTTATCCTGCACAATATCAAGCTGTGTAGTTAATGTCCCCAGAATATCAGTTTTAAAATTTTCTAATAAATTCCCTAGTTCTACCCGTGTTACTCCTTTTGTTGATATTTTGTTATCTCTAACAAACTGATCATATTCTGTTGGTTTTATCCTTGTGCTACCTCTTGAATTCCTGATGCATAAATTAATGATGTTAGCAAAATTCTCTTGGTAAATATCCCCTTTTCCCATGATATTCAATGTTTCAATCCACTGTTCTTTCATGCCTCTAATCAATGTAGTTTTCAACACATTATTAGGTAGAGGTAGCGATGCATAGGGGGCTCTCTGTAAATTATACTGGAAACGTTCTACGTATTCCTCTAAAGTTTCATTTGGTCTGGCCGTCATTTGGAAAATTTCATCTTTTAGTTCTCTCGACCTACAGTAATCCTGATATTTCTTGAGGAAAGATTCTTTCATTTGCTCCCAGTTGTTTTATGACTCCACCACCTAAACCCATAAACCATCTCAGAGCTGCTCCTTTCAAAGTGGAGGGGAACAACTTTAATTTCTGGGGGTCAGTGGTGTAATCGTACCCTCTACATAGCACATCGAATTCAAATAAGAATGCATCGGGGTCCTCTGATGTAATTCCATGAAACGTCGGGATGTGTTGAAGAGGGATCGCTTTCATGGGTGCATTCGCAACAGAATCTACTATAGGATATTGCAATGTAGAAGTTTGAGTATTTGGATGATTTTGCGCCATAGGATCAAATATGTGCCAATAACCTTCCGGAATTTCTAGGAGGATGTTCCTAGGTTGAGAAGGAATGGCCTTGGCAGGGACAGTTTTAATGACACTTCCCTTATCTAGGATTTCTATATGAGGGAATGGGGTGCCTTCAATATTAACTTTGACCGCGCTCCCCTTATCTGGGCTATTTAGCAGTTGGATTATCCTAGAAGGAGACCTTGGTTCTCCTATTTCCCCTGTTTCCCCTTCTCCTTCACAAAGGTTGCTTAAATTCCCTTCCTGCAGCGGTTCTGACACAGAATTTTCAATTTCTTGAAAGTCCTATTCATCAGTCTGGCTATGCACCTCAGCGAAGGCTCCATATGGTGATGTTGTAGCCTGAAGGGAACTAGTAGGCTGTTTAGAATTAATCTTTCTGAGGCCTACTGACGGCTGAGATTCAGTTTTCTTATAGATTTCGTCTATGAAGGTTGTTCGGCCAAGGGTCACTGGTCCTTTGGCTTTTTCAGGTTTGGCTGGAGGTTTGATATTCTTTTGTAGCTTTTTCTGCTTAGTCATGCACTCTACAAACTACTAAATCCTATTCAACCAGCAATTCTTCTAAGAGAGCGGACGGTGGAGCAGGTCTTTTACATGCTCCGTATGCAGGTTCTTACCTTCCATTTTTAATATCCAACTCCCCCTAGCAGATTTGCACACTACTCTGTAAAGGCAAATGGCTATACTCTTTCCCCGGCAACGGCGCAAAAATGTAGAGCTATAACTAGGGTCTCTCGAACCTCTAATTATTCCACATTAATAATTCAATCCGGGAACGTTTTTTTATTGCAAAGAGTAGCTCAATCCAAGGCTATTTGTCTGAGTAATGCTTAGTAGTATAGTGTTCAGAATATATGAAAGAAAACAGATGCTAAGCTGTAACTAAACTAATCCAAAAGATAGAATCACACAAGACAGTTGATCAGTCAAGGGTACGAAAGCAATAACCCATCCCTCTAGAAACTGATAAAGAAAGGAAATTAGAGCATGGATTTATAGGTCTGGGAGCTAGGCAGCGTCTTGCTGAGGCTCACTACAGCCTTAGACCTTCTCTCACACCAAAACAACAAAGGCATGTAAATAAAATGGCAGAAGGTAAAATGGAACAGCAAAATGGAAATGGAACAGCAGTAAATGGAACAACAATAATAAAATGGAATAGCAATAATAAAATGGAACAGCAATCCTTGATGAATTATGGAACAACAAGCATCAACCGTATGTGCATGTTCTATACTAATATAGCAATCTGAGAATGATGAATCATATAATTATGTTGCTAAACAGAGTAACGTTACTTCCAAGTCCCACAAATATTATTTCACATGGATCCAATGATAGTAACATTCATACCGACACTCTGTTACATAAATAGTTGATTAAAGATGCAATTCAACCTTGAATAGATCCAATTGTACAGTGCAGAGTCATTACATGGAGAAATCATTCATATATTGATCATAACAGAGCATAGCATATCATATGAAAGATGTATCAGATTACTAAGTAATAAAGATAAACAAACCACACACAAATCATTGTATAATGATACAAAAGCAAGTGTTCTTCGGAGCCGGGCCCTTAGCTGCCAATGGTACACTGCCTTAGGTTACTCCAGACGTAGAGATGAAATAAACACCAAGCCTCTTATATTAATCGCATCAACAAAAGTATAACAAAACCAGGTCTCAGTGAGACTCGATGATCAAAGTTTGTTCTGAAACTTAAAATTATAAAAATAGTAGTCTCCTTTGCTCAATGACATTGTTCCTTTATATAAAAGTAATGGCGGAGGTATCTAGATAATCAAAGATAAGTAAAACAGCGATCCCTCAGGATCGGAGATCCTGAGGGATTCGCCAATCGGTTAATCCTTCTCTTTTCTTTCTCGCGTTCACCGACTCGGTATCCCGCATTCTTTTCCTGGACTATTCAGCTCTGATTTGCTCGATCTTGTTCGCATTCGGTTCCCCTCTGGAGGGACAACAGTTATTCTTCCTCTGCTTCTCGCTTTTGGACGGCAACTCCTTGCTTCCACGTCTTCCTGCATAAAAACGACAATTATTAATAATTGAGCTTCCTTTGTCAATTCTTGCACATTTTATTAAAATCCTTTATCTTCTTTGAAATCACAATGCAGAAAAGGTTACAATTATTATTGAAAAACCACTAAATTGCTTGTCAAAAGCATACCTTCCAAGTGCTCCACACCAACTTCTGGATTTCCATTCTTTCCTCTAGCTTCTAGATGAGTAGCTTGTATAGATACCTCATCTATACTAGTGGGATTAAACATGAAGATGGTATGCCTCATGTAGTTTTGTAGACCACAAATGTACTTCAGAAGAGTCTCTGGTGAGTCTAATGAGATACCCAACATCAATGCTCTCTTTCTGAACTCTTGAGTATACCCTTGCACACTTTTCCCTTTCAACTGCCGAAGAGTTTGCCGAAACTCACATGCTTGTGCATGTAGGCCAACGGATAAAACTGCTTTTTGATGCAGCAACAATTCACTCAGACGAATGTTCTTACCATGTCTTTCATATCAGCTTGGGTTCTGCCTTCCCACCAAACCAAGGTAGTGCCTCCTAGGCATAGGCTTGCCAGCTGAATCTTGCTCTTGTCTGAGTCTATGTTCTGTACCCTGCAATACACATCAATTTGTCTAATCCAATTGTCCAACTTTTCAGCATTTAGCTCTCCATCATATATAGGAAAATCAAATTTAACATCTAACTTAATCAAAGCTGCTTTCTTATTATGCACAAGACTATTAGGAGGTGTGAGAAAGCTTTCCTCTTTCCCATTTCCTTTTGAGTTGTCATGGGAATGAGACTCATCTTTTTCTTTATCTTGTTTAAAACCTGATGAATCTTCATCCTTATGCTTTCAAAAGTCCCTATACATTTCTTCTACCATAGACTTTATAGCTAGGAAACTTTCTATGAATTGAGGGTCTGGCCCCATAGAACCTTCCTCTGACATTGTCTTTTGAGGATAGACTCTCCCAATTTCAGGATTAGTTTCCACCAACTCTCCTTCTCCTAATTTGAGCTTTGACCTACTCAGCATTCACAGTTAAACCAACACAAGCTTGTCTAACCTTACGGCCTAAAGCTCTGATACCACTTGATCTGATAATCACCCAACGAGTGACATCAGTTAGAGATTTATTAAACAAAAGGTTTTACAGACTCATGTGTTGGTGTGTGTTCTATGTTATTTAAGCAACGGATCGATCAGATTTCCAATACATAGACATATAATTGGAAATACAACAGAGGGATATAGTAAGCAAATATAAGAACACGATAATTTTTAATAAGGAGTTCACCCTATTCTCGAGGGCTACGTCTCCGGTCCAACTTTCAATGGTGGCCTTGTTTTATTGTGTCTTTAAGCAGAGAATTACAATGCAGGGACTCAATGTGAGTTTTCCTGAAGCAGGTTTGCTTGGAAGGGTGGTTTCTTGGATTCCCCAAGCCATTGGAGTACACAGACTCTTCTTCTTCCTACCAGCTCTGTGACCTTCTGGTCTACAATGGAAGGACCCAAATATGATGCTTGATTTGGACAGATTCCTCTATGGGATGGCTTGAATATCTCAAGCTTTGGTGCTTGATGCTACCACTGTTCAGCTCAGCCCTCTGTCTATCTCTGCTTCGCTTAACTGTCTCTTCTTTGGTTTCTGTCTCTCAGTGTTCAACTGTTGCACCTTGTCTATTTCGCTATTCATGGCTTTAGCCATTCGAACTCATGCCCGTTTGGTTCCTCTTCTGCCTCTGTTGATTCCCCTTCTGCAGCTGGGCTTGGAGTTCCCTGTTCGGTGTCAGCATGAACGCTCAGGAAGTGGCCACGTGTCCTCATCTAAAGAGCGCCAGAGGTTCGTTTCTCCAGTTACGTCGTGGATGCATTTTTCCTCCACTATGGTGGTCAAACAAATTCCAAATCCCTTTAGAACACGGCTTAGTTCCCTATTGATTCTACTTCTTTTCATCGGGCGCAATCGCAACTGTTGGATCTGGGTCCCCCAGATCCAACTTCGTTCGCACGTCTCGCGCGGTTGACCTGCTTGATCGATAACGCGCGATCAACGGTGGTTTTCTCTCACCTCCGCCACCACACGTCGATCGTTGAGTGGGATCGCTCCGCTTCATCCAAAACCGTTTACGGTTTAAGGGTGCCCCGATCAATACTGCTAGTTTCCAAAGCACGGGTCTTGCCTTGTATGATTAGCGCTTTTTGTTTCTCCGCCCGTGGTTCTCTGGCTCCTAACGCGACCGAGTGCTTAAGGCTCCTCCACTTTGTCCTTGTTCGCCCAGTGATGCACGATTAGCACTAGGTGCATCAAAAATCACCTCCTTTTCCCGATCCGGGGCTCCCAGGGGCTACTTTGACCTCCTGTGCAATCTCCATGGGGCTCGGTCAGCGCGCTTTGACTGAGGTCCTCATCGTTCCACGTTGGTTGTCATTGCCACTGATTCAGGGTGTTTTTGATTGCTGTTTTGGATTCTTTAGAGATTTGTTTCATCCTGATACAATCAAGGTCCTTTGACAGTCTTTTATGGATCCGATTCGGATCACCGTCTGGCCAAGCTTGCTTCCCCTACTCTATTGTTTCTCCAGGTGGGCTACTTTTTAGATGAGGGGATATCTATGAAGTTATGGAACTCCAGGAGGTTTTCAAAGAAACCCGATAGAGCATCCACCTATGCATGATTGCCCCAAGATTATGTGTACCCCATAGAGAAATTGAGGTCTCCCCCTAAGATAATATTATCTTGTTGCAGGAGGGGTGAGTTAAACAAGGATCTCCAAAATCCAGCTCTGTCCTGGCATGGCCCATACACATTTAGATTCCTGAATTCTGATTCAAGGGTTGGAGAGTAGATATCAGCACCCAAAAAACCCCGGCCTCCCCAGACCCTCAAAGTTTTAATGGATCTGTTACAAATGCGTAGGGCTAATCCCCATGATTTTCCCGTGGCGTCAAGAGAGTGGAATGTCCAGCCTGGAAGCGAGGATTCAAGTAGGAGAGAGACTGAGCTAGCAGAGCCAAGGGTTTCTTGAAGGAAAATAATGTCTACCGGTTCAGAGGCAAAAGGCACTTGAGGGCTAGTTTTTTATCTGGGCTAGCCACCCCTCAACAATTAAAGGAGAGTAGCTTCATGGAGGGGGGGGAAGAGGGGCTTGCTCTGCTCTAAGGGCCCAGTTTAAGGTCTTTTGTTTACCAAAAGCAATCTCCTCCCCAACTTTATGTTTAGCTTTGGAGAGTTGGGAGGGACGCCCCCTGGGTTTGGGAGGGGGAGGGATGGAGAGGACCTCGAAGCCTATCATATCAAGGCCTTGAGAACGCATTCGGGAGCAGAGGGGGTAACGGGGTTCGGGGTTGACAATGTCAGGATGAGGGGAAGAGGGAGCCTTAGAGAGGAAAGGCTGAGGGAAGGAGAAAGCAGGAGGGGGAGGTGCTATGGTGCAATGCTAGACCATAGGGTGCTGATGAAAGATCCAGGGGGGAGGGGAGAGGGGGAAAATTAAGGGAGTACTGGGGAATTCCATAGTACATTCCTTCTTAGACAAAGAAGGCATTACAGGAGAAACAATAGTAGTATAAGCAGAGGAGAAAGGAGAAGATGACATACCCGTGGTGTGAGTGTCCCCTATAGTCGCCCGTGCTTTAGTCAGAGGTGGGGAGGGTGGTCGGAGAGGAGCTTTCCCATGCTTCTTCCTTGAATCTTTCTTGTGTATCTTTTCCACTTCAGTCGAGTCTTGTGGTGCAGGATCTTCCCTTTCTATTGCAGATTGAGGTTCCTCCCGTGCGGTACGGGCTTCCTGTTTCCGAGAAAACTAGTGTCTTTTCGATCTTCTAGTCCCACTAAGATTGGTAGCTATCTTAGAAACAAACAATCAAAGCAATTTGTGATTTCCTCTATGTATGATAGATAAGAGAGAAGCAAAGGGACCAACCTGGATCTTCCGCTTGACTCCTTGCTTGATTTCTCTCCCCCTTGATAGAGCTTGCCAACTCCTCTCCTACTTGTCCCACTTAGAGAATACCTATAGAAACAAAGTAACAAAACACCATCAAAGCATCTCGATCTATTATATCATAAACAATGCAGAATCAGAAGTACATTGAACATACAATGGCATTCACAAATAACAAGATTCACAAGTACACAATTGTATTGAGAAAAAATCAAAGAACTTTATTAAAATATAAGGGAGAATTACAACCCAGTTGTTTGATCCAACATCATCCTCCCTGCATCAAAGCCCTCTTCACCTCATGAAAAGCAAGATCACCCAACAATGCAATGCTTCTTCTCAAAGACAAACTATCAACACTTCCTTACAAATTAACAAAATTCCAGCCTCTAGATCTCTCAGATGAGGGATCCATTTATAGATGTTTGCAGAGGTGTGAGTCATCTCTGGGTTTTTGATGTAGTGTCATTCCACTTGTAGTTCTTAGTTCCACTTGGAGATTTCTTGGATCTCTTACTCATCCCTGGGCGAATTCAGAGAGGCAAGTGTCATAGGAGAAGTTTCTAGAAGATTCCACGAGTATCCACTTAGAAAACTGTCTCAGACATTTGTCCATTATTGAATTGAGGCTTTTGTGATCCATATCAATTATAAGGAGAGTTTCGGTGAAAATCACATGAAGAAAACCTTTGTCAATGCGTTTCGAACCAACCAGTGTGGTTCATCGTCAGGACAAGTTGAGGAGTCAGATCATGGTTGCAACATAAATAGCTAGAGCAGATATTCAAACGGCTAGGTTTACCATAAATGGCAATATAACGGCTATAATGTTAAAAAGTCAAAAGTAATTACTTCTAATAATAGAATAATATCCTAATTATAATAATTAATTATAGTATATTATATATTAGAATGTTATATTTATTAAAATATTTTCATTAGGATACTAAATAAATTATTTAATTCCTTTTTAATTTTTAATTTATTTAATCATATAGATGCGTGAAGGGGTTTTTTATTTTTATTCTAATTAGAATGTTATAATATTAATTTTATTAAGTATTGAATTACTTAATTCTAACTCCAATTAATCAAATGTGAAAAATAAAAAAAAAAAATAAAAATAAAAATAAAGTTCAATTTACATATTAAAAAAATAAAAAATAAGAAGAGAAGAAGAAGAAGTTTTGTTTAATTTTTTATGTTATAATATTAATTTCATTTAAATATTGAATCACTTGAGTCTAATTAAAATGAGCCAAATGAAAAAAAAAAAAAAAAAATATATATATATATATATAAATATATATATAATATATATATAGATAGATATATATATATATATATGTGTGTGTGTGTGGTGTATGTTAATAGTATCAAGAAACCATGAAAATCATTATGGTTCTTTATGATAAACAAATCATTTAACTAATAGGAATAAATATTATAAAAATAATTTCTAAATTTTAAAATTTAATTTAAATTTGTTCATAAAGAGCTTAATAACAAATAATATCAAGAAAACTAAAAAGGAAAAAGTAATAAAAATAGAACGAGCGACAGAGTTTAAAAACTAGAAGGCCCAGAGAAGGACAATAAGAGAAAACTAAACAAAGGAGAAACCTTAGGAGGATGGAAAGGGCAGCACAAGGAAAAAACGCAAACCTCGAAAATAGAAAAGGGGGGGGGAAGGGGGAAACAAGGAAGGACTAAGAAGAAAGGGCAGGGATCCAGCAACTACTGATCTTCCAGTTGTCATCTCTATTGAGATTGTTAGGCCTTTTTTCAATTTCAATCGCCTCCCTGAATTTATGGTGATGGAATTGCGCCACCTTGGTAATAACCTTGGCTTCCTCAATACAGATCTGATGCTTGGTGTTTTCTGCATGCTCCGCTAACGTTGAAGACTTGGTTCTCCCATGTCTTAGGTCAGCTACATGTTCGCTGATCCTTTGATGGATAGAGCGCCCTGTTTCCCTGATATAGGGGGTCCCACAAGAACAAGGGATTAGTAGACACCCTTCATGTCCTTAGGGTCAATGGGATCTTTCACCGATCGGAGGGATTTACGAATGGTATTGAGGGGCCTAAAGGTAGAGGGAATATTATACTTCATAAGGATCCGAGCAATCTTGTCCGTGGTTCCTTGGACATAGGGAAGATGGACACCTAGCAGGCATTCTTTAGGTACTTTTTTAATAACCGAATTTTTAGATGCTTTAAGAAAAGTCTTCTGACCTAGGTGCCTACTATAGCCATTCTCCACTAAGACATTAAGGAGATGGGATTTCTCCTTATCGAAGCTCTTATTATCAGAAATCCTAAGGGCACGAGTAGCGAGGTTGTTAAGAACACCCAAATTTTTAGCAGGGAAATGATGAGAAATTAATTTTTATAATAATTTATTCCCTAGTAGTTTAAATGATTAGGTTTATCAATAAAGAATAGAATGACTTTTCATGGTTTTCTTGATATTTATTTATTTATTATATTTTTAATTATTTTTTCATTGGTTCAATTTAAATTAGAATCAAGTGATTCAATATTTAAACGAAATTAATATTATAACATAAAAATATAAACAAAACTTCTTCTTCTTCTTCTTTTTTAATAATTGTAAATTTGAAATTTTATTTTATTTTTTATTTTATTTTATTTTTTTTTTTCACATTTGATTAGTTGAGTTAGAATTAAGTAATTCAATACTCAATAAAATAAATATGATAACATTCTAATTAGAATAAGAATAAAAAACCCCTTCACGCATCTATATGATAAAATAAATTAAAATTAAAAAAGGAATTAAATAATTTAATTTAATATCCTAATTGAAAATATTTTAATAAATATAACATTCTAATTTATAATATATTATAATTAGGATATTATTCTATTATTAGAAGTAATTACTTTTGGCTTTTTAACATTATAGCCATTATATTGCCGTTGATGGTAAACCTAGCTATTTGAAGATCTGCTCTCCCTATTTATGTTGCAGCCATGATCTATCTCCTCAACTTGTCCTGACGATGAACCACACTGGTTGGTTTGAAACGCGTCGACAAAGGTTTTCTTCATGTGATTTTCACTGAAACTCTTCTTACATTTGTCCATTCTTGCTCATCGCACCCCACAGAAGGCCTCTTCAGTATGCATTGCACCTATCTAGTGTAGGAGTCAGTATGCATCGCACCCTGATAGTGGAGCTGTCAGTATGGTCCAATTTTGGCCAGCTTTGAGTGGTTTTTCAGGTGGAAATTCTGGGGAATGATGTAATCAATTGACTATGATCCTTTAGGGTATGAAACAACACTTTTAGGGGTTAAAGAGCCCTTGGTTTATCGATATATAAGATTAGGGTTGCAGTGCCCAAATATGTCTATAACAGTTGCCCCCTAAATCATGAAGTCATAAATCTTTTGATGTCAAGTGAAACGATTTATCATGAGGATCTGAGGTATTCAAACTGGAAGGTGACCTGTATAAGATACAATACAATACATCATCATCATATTATTTTCATGATCTAGCTGAGGCAGGCATTCCCATGCTCAGCTTTATAAATTCATTTTCATGTACATAGGAAAGATAATCGTCTGCAGTTGCAGAGTGGTGATTCTTTATATGTAGAGTCATCATCCCTTAGCTTGGATGATTATCTGTGCAGATTCTGTGTACATTTGATGTCTTTATATTCCTAAATATATCGCAGCCTGGATGGATGAAACTAGATCCGGGGTCTTCAAACTCATTCAATCTTCGCCCGATGTACAAGTCGATCCATGTGAAAAGATGTTTAGAAGTCGAACATGGAAGGACATCGCCTGATTACTAGCCAATAATGTAAGCTATTAACAAGCGTGAGAGGAATCACTGATAATGATAATGACACTCAAGGTACTACAGTACAATTCACGTGGTATGAATATATGATCTGATGTCGAACACCACATAAAATCTTTCGGTCGAAGGCCATTGATGTAAACCTATCACCGGAAGTAAGAAACTTCCCATTGAGGCATGCAAGATTCAAAGTACTGAAAGGGTTGTTTCTAAGTCAACTTCTTGGATAATGAGCTGATGTCGACAAGAAGTGACCCGTCGTAGGAGGGCCTTAATGTATCCCACATCTATGACACGAAACATAGCAAATGATTCTCTAGAGGTGAAAACGATCTGATGATACAAGCTTTAGGAATGGTGGTCATGAAAAATGGAGGGTGAAGGTATTGCAGAGGATGAGGCATTAGCTGGATGGTGAATTCTATGAATGACTTCTCTTGAACATATTGGTGACACTGAGATGGATTGGTAGCGTCAACCCCAAAAATGGATGGTATGGAGGACCAATGGTGAAATGACCAGTGAACAGAATAACTCAACCCGACTCAATCAGGGTGATGGAGTGAAAGTGTCATGTTCAAGAGCGACCTGCTACCAATCAAGTTCTTCAAGTTTTCTTCCCTTTTTCCCCAGTCATTGCTGACTAGTACCTCTTTATTTTTGTCAATCTTGAGGAGGATAACATATGCTTGTTCTATAATTTTCCCTTTGGGCAAACCTGTCGCTATGTTTTAGCGAGCCTAGCGACAGTGAAACTAATTCTTGTCTGGGTGGACAAGTTTGTTTCTATTGTTTTAATGAATTTAACGACAAGGATAACTCCGTCCTTTTCATGTTTAGAGAGTTTGAAAACGAATGAAAAGGAAACTCCAGTAGTCCTTTTTCGTAGCATAATCCCTTAAGTCTGAAAAATTATAAAATAATACGAAAGGGATGACTTTTCTATCACTTTAGCGAGCCAAAAAAGACAAGCGCTCTATCTATTTGTGGGATAATCCCTCAAGTCCAAAAAGATTAAAATGTATAGGAGGTATGGCACTTCCCCTTACTTTAACGAGTTGGAAAGGCCAATAGCTTGGCAATCCTTTCATATTTAACAAGTTTAAAAAGAGCTTAAAGGAGACTCGTTTTTTAAGGAACGAGTTGCGTTTTAGGGTAGCAATTGGTTCCGGGTAAGCTTGGAAATTCTCAAAACATGGCGATGTGAAGAGGGTGGCTAACAAAACCACTCATCGCAGTTGTTCCTCAAAAAAGGGTAAACAATCAAGTGGAAGTGTTTAATCAGCCAAAAGGATGGAGGTGATGGTAGAACACAACCAAGGCTCTAAAGGCTGATAGCATTGCAATCACAAAGGTCATTTACTGAAGGCGGGTTTATTTTTTAATGAGCTTGAACCTTGCGTTAACATATGCTCAGTGGCGGGTTTATTTTTTAACGAGCTTGAACCTTGCGGAAACATTGCTCATTGGCGGGTTTTTTTTTAATGAGCTTAAACCTTGCGGAAACATTGCTCATTGCAGTAGTCAAAAGATGTCCCTTATTGGTAGGTTCATTTTTTAATGAGATTGAACTCTACGATAACATATGCTCAACTTTCTTTTTATGTAAGCTGTTAGCGCTTGGAATTCACCTAGGCTGAGATAGACAAACTCTCAAGGCTACATCAAACCATTTCACCTCGTAGCTAGCCCTACGAGGTATGAGAAGGCTCTCTCGGGTCAGATTCGGTAGATCTTTCAATATGATAAGCTGACCAATTAGGAAAAAAGATTTTAGGCTAGTAAATTGATTAAGGGGGTTGATTTAAAGATTTTTGGTTTTTTGGTGGCAATTGGAGGGAGTGCAATTCAGGGCGCGGGGATTGAGCACAGTTTTTGCAGGGGGATCTTTGGGGCAAGGTAGGAGTGAGCG
>APFE030160674.1:26415-63016 GCA_000404065.3 Pinus taeda
AATAGGCAGTCAAAACAACTTGCCTCTATAAACTTGGAAATCAGTTCATACATTCAATTTTTACCCTTTACATGAGAAATTCTTCTAGAAGAGATAAAAAAGAGTAAAAGTATCCAAAAAGTGTCACAATTACATCCATTAAGATTATCATTAGCCTCAGAAAGTCGAAAAAGGTCAAAACTGGAATTTCTGGGCTGAACTGGTCAAATCTGGCAATATTTCCTCAACGGGTCGCGCCCCTTTTCTCAACGGGTCACGCACTTTGGAGCTCTGTTTGGAGGTTTTCCTGGTATCAGAATTGGGTGCAGGATAGCTTGTTGGAAAGGTATGCGACTCTACTTTCAAACCCAACTGGAATTTTTGAATTTTGAGATCATTTGCCCAGTTGAAACTCAATTCTCCCAAGACTACTTCTGCAACTCAGAAAAGGGGCAGAAAGTCAAATTGTTCATGTATTTTGACCTTTTGGAGGCCCAGAACTCCATAAAAACTCAAATCCCTCCATAGGCATATGTAAATTTACATGAAAAATCCAAAAATGCTGCGTTTTTGCAAAACGGAGCTACGATGACAAAGGGTCTCACTGGGGGTGAGACCCGTTAATGAGCAAAAACCTGTAAATTGCCAACAAATTCACAAATGACAAAATTTTCTCCAAATTTCTTGAAATTTGGGCTGGGAGTCCCCAATAAAGTACCATGCTCATTCAAAGAGGATTTGGCCAAAATTTGGAGTGGATCGGGCGTTTTCTTTCGTTTTTGTGCTTTGGCCAACCGTCCTTGGAGCACCTTCGTTCTCGCCGGTATTTTTGACATTTCTTTAAAACCATGACACCTCTGCAAAACGTGAAGGAAGGTTTTCTTTCTTGGCATGTTGTGTACAAAAACCTCTCTCCGTTTTGAAAAAATCATCTTTGATTGCTCAGAAACATCATTTTAGTGAAACTTATCCCGATGTGTGGAACAAGGGTTTTGGTCGAAATGAAACGAAATGAAGGGGACACGGGGCTTATAAATTCTTGGGGAAATTTTTGGGAGTGGGGAGGGATGTTAGGCAGCAGGGAAAAGTGGAATCTCAGAGATTGAGTGAGGGGAAGGGGTCCAAAAGGGCAAATCACAAGCCAAACCTAGAAAATTGCCAGGTTGTAGCTAGAAACTAGGGTTTGTGCAAAAATGAAGATTTTGGGGAATCTGAGTGTTGGGAAGTGTATGATATGGTACTTTAAGGATAGGGGAAGGTGTATGAACATCAGGAAACAAGTTTTGCCATTGATTTGACCATCCAAGAGAAATTGCCTTCAAAACCCTAGGAGAGGGAAATGAACTTGCCAAGGCACAACTGAAGCATGAACAATATGTAAAATGACTCATTAGACACTGAAATGATAATGAAAACCCTATGAATGATGATAGACTCAGCTAAATGATGAAATAGACCGCCATTTGGACAACTTTAGAAGGAGTGAAAGCAAACCCTAGACCTAATGCCTAGTGACCAAATTTTGCTTGAAGACTCACTGAAATGACAAAATTTGACCTTGACACTTCAAAATCACTATGTAAGAGCACATTTGATCACTGGAGGAAGGCTGTAAAGACTGACACTAACATAAGCTAGAACCGACCAAACTAAAAAGATAAAAAAACTAGAAAGCTAAGGAACCACTGAGGTTAGGTAGGATGGTTTTATCTTCCATCTAGACAAAACACTTCCTTTGTCTCATCTATGGTGCAGACAAAGGTGAATGGTGGATCAGACCAATCACCTAACCTGAGAAGTTGAAAAACTAAAAAGTTAAAAAATCTAAAAAGCTAAAAAATGAAATTGGTCACTTTTCGCTTGCATAAAAAAGTTTGCATGCCCCCAGGCATCGAGAAAAGGAGAGTTTCTAGTAACCATGTGGAAATCACTATGGTTAAGCAAGATGGTTTTAGTCAGAAATTAGACAAAAACACTTACTCCTTGGCTTTGTCCATAGCACAGACAAAAGTGAATGGCATGGGTCGGCACTTCTAATCACATAACCTACAAGGAAACTTTTTTTTTTTTTTAGCTGGGTTCGTTTGTCGAATGGACAAGGGTGCATGCCCCCTAAGCTTCATTACATTCACCATACTACTCGGTGTAATTAGGTGGATGAAATGAAGGTTGAAGAGACATTCTTGATGCAAAGAGACCATTCAGGGATGATGTTTGACTTGGAGCTGTGTTTGAACTGGGGAATGAAAGCTGGTCAATAAGCTGGACACTTTTGCCTTCATGCGGGAAACACATCACTCGAAAGAATGTGGAAAATATAGCTTCCATGCTATAAACATAGTCACATCCAAGGAGTAGATTGTAATCTAACGGTCCTTGGACTACCATCACATTCAAATGAACGATTTTCCTTCTCAAAGTTATGGGTAACTTAGGAAGGATTCCTAACGGCCGACTGGTTCCTTTGTTAAAGCCTGACAAATTCTGTGTAACAGGCATGAGCGATGGCGAACCAAGTGCTTTTCAAGTAGTTGAGGAAAGGATACCCATTGAAGCTCCTTCATCTATGATAGTGCCAGACACGACCATTTTGTACACTTGTACTATGATCTGAAATGGTACATTAGAAGGAAGGTGGGATCTTACTAGTTGATTCCAATCGAAGGAAGCGACTAGACTACTTGGACGGGGTACCGAATAAACTGTGGAATGAACTCTTTGAGCGGCAGGAACTGGGGGATTCTCTTCCTGTTGTGAAGGAACGGGAAGATTGCCCTCCCAAGTTCATCGGACTCTAAGGTGACAAAAAGAATTTGAACAGTATCATTCTCATTCTCTTTGGGAATGGTATCGTTTGAAGGTGGATCTTTTGAAGGTAGAACTAGGTCAACTGCCATATCGACCTGCTGACTTTGATCTGGTATGGACTCAGAGGGTTCACTCTCAACGATAGGTGTTTCGACCGATGATTGAGTTATGTAAGTCGGATTTTCAACTAGTTAACGGTGTGCTGTCAACATGATCGCTAGAGGTTGATGACATCGGATGGTGCGAATGGGGAGACCATTCTCTCAAGATCTGTGGAATGAAAGGACAATGTCGATGAAAATGGTTTTCTTTGCAAATTAGACAAGGATATTTAGGAGATTTAATGTGCGGATTTTCACCAGATGATTCATGGTTGCCCCCTTGCTTAACCGACTTCTTCTTCTTCTTCTCCTTCCCTTTCTTCTTCTTCTCAACCACTTGGTTACTAACATCGCTATTTTCACCAAGCGAAGAGGATGAAGGTGAGGGAGAAATAAATGAAGAAGAAGGCGAAGGGTCAACTCTAGTATTAACTGGTTTCTGATTCGATTGTTGAGGAATTACGATATTTTGAATGATAGAGGTTGAGAATAGTCATATCGACAAGCCAATTGTGACTCCTAGAAGGGAAAACATGGCCATATACGGAGCACCAATATCTCCCCAAGAGGAGAAAGGACTTGGATTCCCCTCAAAAGGGATTCCTTGATTGGTGGACTCCATTATCTCAACCTAAGATCAACGAAGGAATAGGGATGTTATTCAGAATTTAATAAATTTTAATGACGCTTTGACACAACTTTGTTTCTTCAACTTTTAAGAGTTGAGAAAAAGCTAAAGATGACTCTAGTCCCCTTCGATTTTTAATGATCCTGAAGTGACAAGTGCTCAGATGGACCTTTTCTTTGAAGGAGTTGAAAAGGAATGAAAGTAACTACTCTGGAAATCTAGATAGAGGGATTACCAAACCAATCGCAAAAATGCAATATACACCTTGGTGATAAATTAAAGAGAAAATACCAAGGACTTAAGTACGACAATCAATATTCCCAAATGCTATGTTCAGTGCATTGCGATTGATAGGGCATCAGACACGACTTCCTATGGACAAAGGATATGAGCCTATTGTGGTCCCCCAATATATACTCGATGGTACGAGGAGCACAAGTCTGTGCTAGCACTTGTCGTATCAAAGAGGAGGAATCACCCAACCTTCGATGAAAACGATAGTTACTAGATTTTACGACGCCAGAACACGTCTCTAGCCTAGACCTCTACATGTGTTGCGTTAGGTTCCAAAGCATTGTTAAGTTCATTGAAATTTATTTTAGATTTGATCTTGCTTAGAAGTTTGCCTTTCAAGGTTCACCACGTGATTTAGATGTAAAATTCCTAAATATGCAATCTAAAATGATAAATAGTCGTTGTTTACTTTTTAGCAATGAAAATCCTAACTACTAAGGAAAGAAGATTACGATTCTTTCAAACAAAGAGCAAAGAGCACACACTAAATGCACATTTCCTAAATAATTTTTCGCACACAATCTAAATGAAATGCAAATGCATGTATTTTTTTTTCGTTCCCATTAATGTGAAGAATGCAAAAAAGGAAAACTGAGTATAGATCTGAAATATTTTCTTCAAAGCGACATTTCGACAATTTCTTTTCAAAATGAAAGGAAGACTAAACGAAACTTTTCGATTTTGAATAGAAAAACACTTTCTACACTTCAAATATTAACAATTCAAATCAAATACACGTAAAAAGGTTCAATCAACTATCTAGAGAAGGAAGAATTTACGACACTTCTCTTCTTTGACACAAAACGACAGCTACGACACTTTTTGCACCAAAACGACAGTTCGATTCGAGCAACGTTTTGACTAAGGATCGTAAATGATGGACAAATACAAAAAAAAAAAATTACTAATCCTAATCAATGGAGGCTGGTCTATGTAAGGCAAGGAGGCTTCAGTAATGATATACTATTCATAAGCAACAAAAACAATTAAACAGAGCTGAAAACAAGAACAAAAAACCCAAATTTCAAGGAGAGAAATAGGATTACTCAGTAATCGCACCTTTGCTTCATAGAAATAGGGATGCATCTCACCTACTACACACAAGAGGTGCGATGCATACTGGCTTCCAGTGATAGATAGTGCGATGGGCCAGGGAGCGAAATTGAGGTGGGTTTTTGCTCAAATTTGCAACTGAGTTCAGTGATTTAAGTTGAGCTATGATGTATAGTAAAAAGAAAAGTACAGAGGAATGATCTTGGGAGGTTATTGAGCTACCACAAGGGTGTTTAGAACGCTTGCAAGTCAGATGTTCAGTTCATAAACTAAACCATTGACTGAAGCAGCATTCATCTACTATGCACATGCAGAGCAAGAGTAGTTCGAATGCTATCTGGCTAACTTCAGGCTCCATTTGTAGTTTATAAAGCAAACATCAATAAAAAACAAACAAATTATTCGATCCCCAGTGGAGTCGCCATTTTGTTTCCAGGAAAACTAGTGTCTTTTCGATCTGCTAGTCCCACTAAGATTGGTAGCTATCTTAGAAACAAACAATCAAAGCAATTGTGATTTCCTCTATGTATGATAGATAAGAGAGAAGCAAAGGGACCAATCTGGATCTTCCGCTTGACTCCTTGCTTGATTTCTCTACCCCTTGATAGAGCTTGCAACTCCTATCCTACTTGTCCTGCTTAGAGAATACTTGTAGAAAAAAAGTAACAAAACACCATCAAAGCATCTCAATCTATTATATCATAAACAATGTAGAATCAAAAGTACATTTAACATACAATGGCATTCACAAATAAAAAGATTCACAATTACACAATTGTATGGTGGAAAACTCAAAGAACTTTATTAAAATAGAAGGGAGAATTACAACCCAGTTGTTTGATCCAGCATCATCCTCCCTACATCAAAGCCCTCTTCACCTCATGTAAAGCAAGATCACCCAATAATGTAATGCTTCTTCTCAAAGACAAACTATGAGCACTTCCTTACAAATTACAAAATTCCAGCCTCCAGATCTATCAGATGAGGGATCCATTTATAGATGTTTGTAGAGGTGTTCTAGGTTTTTGATTAGTGTCAGTCCACTTGTAGTTCTTAGTTCCACTTGGAGATTTCTTGGATATCTTACTCATCGCTTGGCGAATTCAGAGAGGCAAGTGTCATAGGAGAAGTTTCTAGAAGATTCCATGAGCATCCACTTAGAAAATTGTCTCAGACATTTGTCCATTCTCACTCATCGCACCCCATAGAAGGCCTCTTCAGGATGCATCGCACCTGGCTAGTGTAGGAGTCAGTATGCATCACACCCTAACAGTCGAGCAGTCAGTATGGTCTAGTTTTGGCCAGTTCTGAGTGGTTTTTCAAGTGGAACTTCTAGGGAATGGTGTAATCAGTTGACTATGATCCTTTAGGGTATGAAACACACTTTTAGGGGTTAAAGAGCCCTTGGTTTATCAACATATAAGATTTGGGTTGCAGTGCCCAAATATATCTATAACACTTCCTGAACATTTTCCACAGGTTGTTGTCCTCTCTTGTTGATTAGAGGGCAATCTTTGTACACGTGCCCAACTTTGTGACATCTGCGACATCTGTATGGAATGCCCTCATAGTCTAGAGGCTGCTTCTGGATGAAAGACCTCCACTAAATGGTAATGAATTCCTGCAGCCCTCCCCTTGTAGAATTCTGGTAAAGGCCATCTTGCCAGTAGATAAATATGATTTATTGGATTCCATATATGAGTCGATGGAATTCCCAATTTGTCTGAAGATGTCTTCAGACCAGAAATGTAACGAGAGCCCTGGTAATCTTACCCATATCGGCCCAACACCAAGCTACTCTGTGTCCGGGTCGAAATGTGGGGACCAACATTTCAAAAGGACAGGGGCATGCTCGAAGTTCCAATAGGATGAGAGGACCCAATTCATGAGATTTGGCCTGGAGAACGAGAGAGAAAAACACCCCTTCACAAATGTCTACACAGTGGGCAAGTCGACCAAATGGTTCCCCTAGACCTTAGAGACCCAAGTTTTCAAACGGGCCGCTGTATAGCTTCGACCCCTTATTCTGCCTACTAACACCTTGTCATCAAAGTCCATAGTTTCGCCAAGCCGAATGTCCTCCTCAAGTCTGAGGAAGGTATCCACCTCCTTGGTCTGGAAGCACTTTGTCTTCTTGCTTGTCCTAACTTCAGCTATTGTGATTTCTCGACCATCTGGGATGTGCTGCGGGGCAGGAGGGTTCATCGGGGGAGGAGATGAGTTGGCAGGAAGGCTTTCCGCTAAAGGGGGGATGCTAGTAAAATTGCTAGAGGGGAGAGTGGTCGAGCACAACGAGATCATGGGGACTGTAGAGGAAGAAGGAGTGAGGGGAGTGGAGGGGTTAGCAGAATGAGGGGGTCGAGGGAAGTGACCAGGGGTAGGGGACGGAGGGTTAGGGTTAAGGCAACCCGTACCAAACCCTAGGGAAGATGGAGACGGCGGGGGAGTAGAGAGGGATGGCCAAGATGGGGGGTCGTTCGGCAAAACTATCTGGTGGTCCGATGGTCCTAAGAGCGAGGGGAGGCCAGAGATAGCCTCATGTAGTTCTTTGATAAACAAAATAGACCCTAAATTAGCAGGTCTCGAGGTCGCCCAGATAGTGCCCTCCGCTAACTCATCTTCCCAGTAATCCACCATCTCTAGGTCCATCGCTGTCAGGGTATATAATACGCCAGCTGCCTATGGTAACTGCCAGAGGGAGGAGCAGCAAGTAGACAGAATCCGACAATGGAGGCCAGAGGTCAAACAGCAGAATCGTGGGTCGTGGGCTTATTGTAATAGCAGCGTGTGTTGATGGGGACGTGTACGCGGCTGGTACAACCAACTGCTTCGATTTGCTGCAGCCACGCACCAGCTACCCGCTCTCACCTATTTGCATCTCCGATGCCTCCATCCTCTTAATGTTACTGGTAATGTAACATAGTTACTATTATTAATGGTGTCACTACTAATAAGTCGGGGGATGTGGCATTACATAGAAAAGTGCGACAGTTGAATTGAATGACAATAAAACCACCATCAAGTGGGAAAATGAGGGGATAACATGGTGGTGAGATCGATATCACAAAGAATGTGAGGTGGGTGGTCATGAATAAGAGTTTGTATTGTTATATTTTCTATCACTCACCGAGCTCCAAGCAAAGAATGGAGAAATTCAATATGTAGTGAGATATCCCCAAGTAGGAGTAGGGCGTGACAATATAATACATTGGGAAAGAAGCAGAAAAGAAAAAATAATTCAAGATGAGTTTTTTGCCACCCTTTTGTATCTCCAACAACAAATTGAACACTCTTTCGCTTAGCCTTTGCATATGATTTTCATAAGTGGTATTTCAATATGGAGTAGTGGTTATGGTAATTCTCAATTTAAATGACTCACTTGCAGTCAATTCAGTTCCAATAAGGGGAAGGGGAATCTAATGTTTTTTTTTTTATCCTCTCTTAAGGCATATAAGGCAGATTGACTCATTTCTCTTGCGAGGTGATATCCTCTTTCAATTTTTGTTCATCTTCTCCATTTGTGAATGCAGTTTTTTATCTCATGTAATAGATTTGGTGTCACTCTCTTTTCTCAACTCTAGTGTCATGGTGACTCAACTCTTTTTATATGATTCCCATCACCTGAAATGATCATATGTTAAAATTGATGTAGAATTGATTAGCCATTAATGAATTGAATGTTGGATTTTAAGCCTCTGTGGAAGTTTTTTGTAGCTTCATGATCCAGATTATCCACAGTCTTCAGTTCATTCTGTCGACGTTTCAAACCCCAAAGGGGGTCCATCATCAAGACAATTTAGAAAGGAAGAAATGAATGATTTATTGATCTCTTTCCATGTTTCCCCTCCGTATAGGGAAGTTATGTTGGATTTTAAGCCTCTGTGGAAGTTTTTTGTAGCTTCATGATCCGGATTATCCACATTCTTCAGTTCATTCTATCGACGTTTCAAACCCCAAAGAGGGTCCATCATCAGGACAATTTAGAAAGGAAGAAATGAATGATTTATTGAATGTTAGCTAAAAGTGCGGAAATCAAGAGAACTGTTTGAGAAGAACGACTTTATGACAACTGATTAAACATAAGAAAGATGCCTAACAGAAGTGAAAATAGTAAAAACACAGCGATACCAGACAACAAAGTTGATTACGGATTTCTTCCTTGATGGACTACGTCTCCAGGTCCGCTTTCAAGATGGGCAACCACTTTATTAGGATTGAAACAAAAGAGGTATATTACACAGATATTTTACAAAACTCAATGTGCACACATGAACTTTTGGTCATTATCAAAGGGTAGCTCTCTGAACCAGCTTTCCAATGCCTGTCACAGTTCCCAATTCTGACTTTAGATGCTCCTGTTACACTTAAAAACAAAACTGCCTATAACCTCCAGAATCTGCATACAAAAACCAAAATCACTCTGATGTCTTCAATGAACAAAAACCACCTCTTATAGGCTTGCAAGTACATTCAAAACTCCTCAGGCTAAATTTGGGATGAACATGCTGCAATCTGGGTTTGAATTGGTTCGGTCTTGTCATGGTTGGACACCTTAGGTGTTGGTTACAAGGTATTTCTATTAAAATAGCACAAAATTAAATTACAAAACCCATAACTAACTTTGGGTTAGCTCTGAACCATTAACAGTTACCATCAGCGCGAATTGGGTGGACCGCTGGCATGTGACCAAGCAGTCTAACCCTTGGCAGCCACCTGCATGGTTTATCCTCGTGGTTCCAACGGTCAATCCGTTGCGGTTACACCTAATCACATCAATAACGGATCTGTTGCAGTTATCTGTAAGCCGACAGTTAACTCCAGAATGGTCAATGCCACCTCCGACGGTTTATCAAAACTCATTCATATGGTAATATTGACTGCGGATTTGACATAATTATGGTTAGGAGGACTCCACCATTTGTAACCTGACTGCTCGACTATTGTTCACATTACAATGGTCCTGCCGTGGTCTAGAGATGGCGGTTAGGGACTAATATATGTTATTTTGAATGTAATATAATGTATTTCATAGCCAGAAAGTTTAATACAAGGCTTAGACTTTAGGGTTTAACACATATGTTTGCTTTGTAATTTTTGGATAGGTTTATAACTTATGTATGGTGTATTTCGGTTATGTTTTAGATGTAGACTTAGGTTATGGTGTAAACTTAGGATTAGGTTAGGGTTAGATGTAGTTTTAGGGTTTTGAAGCCTAGGTATATTTAGGTTTTTCTTTTTAAAAATAACCCATTTACCACCTAATGTCACAAAGCAACATTAGAAACATTTGTCACATCATGATGAACCCGTCGACACCAAAACCTGTGAGTGGATGACAACACATGTCGATGACCAATCCTTGCAAAATGGATGACAAACCCACGTCGAAAACAATATCAATTGAACACCCTGAAAAACCATAGTCATCACTTGAACAACCTAAACCATAACAATACTATTGAAACTGAATGACACCAGACTGAATTGTTGACGACAACATTGTACACTAATGATGAACCCATGCAACTGATCTAATGAGATCCTCCTGGATCAATCCTCTCCACTTGAAAGCTTTTGGACCACAAAAGTTTGACTAAACAAATAGTCGATGAGGGTAGAGCTCCCTCACTTTCTGCCTTGTCTTAATGATGTACCAATACATTCAATCAATCACCTACAAGTGATGACCTTGATGATGCTAACCATGGTACTTTTTGAGTTGGTGACCTGTTCCATCCATATGCAATATGAGCAACTTCCGACGATGGTCAAACAACTAGTTATGAACATGGAAATTGATTTCTTTCCATGAAGAACCATGAGCTAGTGATTCATAATCATCTTTGAAAACAGTGTCTACAGGATATTTTTCAATACCATTGACATGTATTAACAATCTATTTCGCAAAATAACAGAGACAATCAAAGATGTTTTTCACATCAAACCAACTACTTGACTTCACATACTTTCTTGCTTCGTGATTACTAAGTGAACTTGCTGCCATAAACCCATCAAACTGTAAGGTGAAAATTGTTGCAACTTAGTTTGTCTTTGAAAGTGTTAGTGTCAGTATATGCATACTTCCATCAGGGATCAAATCCGCTCGTTCAATTTTCATTTTAGGTGTCTCATACTGAATTTTTTATCATTCCACTAGGTCATGCAAAAATTGTCCACTAATGGTTGTCTTCTTCTTAGAAAATCAAATTTTCCCTCATGAGGTACATTTGCTAACCCATCCCCATGTTGCATTCAGTTATGGTTTCAGTTATGTTATTTTTAGAGTAAAGGGAGTCATGTTTCCATTAGGTCTTAGGGTTCATTTCCAAGGTCAAAAGCATAATTTCAGTGTAAATAAAGGGCAACAAAGGTATGAGGAAAACCAATAAACAAAGAGTGATTGGTAGCAAGTCATGGTTATTGTACAAAGTTCTTATTTCACTAATGTAATTTTCATCTCAAAAAAACATATTTTTGAGATGAAAACAGAGTATTTTAGTTTTCTCATATTTTTAACGTAATTCAAGACATTATATGTAATAATTGTTCCCATAATCTGCCCAAGAATTTCTCCTTGCTGCAAGAAATGAGCCATTGAAGAAATCAACTCAATCAAAGCACCATCCATCTAAAAAGAGATAAAGAAAAAGAAGCACGAGACAGAAATTTGAAGACAAAGTAAAAAGTTCCAAACAAACATTATAAAGTGGGATTTTCTAAAGAAAAATCAAACTCATCGTCTATATAAGATCTTCAAGGAATATTTCAAAATTCATTAGCTCTTTTGCACCCAAAGCTCTCCTTGCCAAAGAGGAAATTGAGTTAGAATTTGAAAATTTAAGAGGCGCTACACGTTTCAATTAGTCATTATGCACTTGGGTGTGTCACTGCGCACCTGGGTGTGGCACTGCATGCTTGTGCAAAGAAGGGTGTGTTTGCCCGAAACAATCAGTGTGGATTTCAATGGCGCTGCGCAGCTGTGCAGAGAAGGGCGTGTTTGTCGAGGATGCTGCGCACTAGTACTTGGTGCTGCGTGTTCGGCTAGAGGAGCCTGACAAACCCTAGGAGTGACAAAACATCACTTTCCTTCATTTTCTCAGGCCACAAAAACCTCAATTACCTACATACAACAAGTAAGTGGCCTAATATCTCTTTTCCTCCATCAATTAAGCAAATTGGCACCCTAAATTTTGAAACCCTAGCAAAGTTCTCTTGTATGTTTCCAAAATCACCTATTTGAATCAAAGTTACAACACTTCATAGATTTTGTCACCTTCCAATCATCTTGACTGTATTTCACTCCACCTCCTCATTGTTTCACTCACCTTGACATATATATTAGTCCCTCAAGTTTTCGCCTAAAAAGCATGGCAGAAAACAATAGTTCAAAAGAAGGGGAAAGACAACCAAGGAGGCCAACCAAAAAAGGAGGGAGAATTATCAGATTTGAACCCACTGATACAACAGAACTTATGGCATCACCACTTGTAGTATCATGTTTCAGGTACATGGGTTGTTTTGAGTTTTTCCAAAGGGTTGAAAAGCTGAATTTTCATCAGCAGTTAACCAAGCAGTTCATCCTCAATTTGCAAAACAACCAGGTCACTTTAGCTGGGGTCACATTCACTATATCTTCTGCCATCCTATCACAGGCCACTGGAATTCCAAATGCAAGAGCTAAATGGTTCAAGCAGAGAGATCTGCCTCATAGTTTTTATGAGCCATATCTTAAAACAAGGTTTAAAATGATAAGAAAATAATTTTCCCTTTCCCTTATCTCTTAGATAAATATGTGCCATTAATGAAGATCATCATGAGATATTTCACATGTAAGGGCAGGTTTTCCAGACTATACTCATACCATATCAGGATTCTAATGCACTTTACCAGGGTAAGAATGCTCATTTTTCCATATTAACTTTTCAGAAGTATTAACAAGATGACATATATTGCTCAGAAAAGGGATCCAACTCAGCAGATGCATAGTATTTTCCATCATTCTCTTATCAAAATGATAGTCCTCCATCATTTAGATCAACTAGGCATTGCTTGGGAGACCTTCATAGCTAATGAAATATTCAATGAACTACCTACACAGCCAGCTCCTCGCATTCCTCCATCATCCTCCACTCATCCATCTACTTCTTCTCGTCCACCACAGCCTACTTATCACTCATCCTCAACAGATCAGTCTTCACCAGACACCTGCACACCATCTACATCACCATTTCATGTAGCCATTCATTCACCCAATAGAGATGATGACAGTGATGAGGAACATGATGAGCATGATGACAGTGATGGACATGATGTACACACTGAGCATGGTCAAAGTAGTATACCAAAGAGGAACAATTTGCAGCCATTTTCTTTCACTTATCAGAGGGGAAAGAGGCACGTGTTTACCCCATGGGAAGTGGGAGGGGCCTTGCCTTCATCATCAACATTACAGGTTAAAGGAAAAGAGAAAATGGTAGAGGAAGTAGAGGTCAAACAACAACATGAAGAACATGACATTGAAAAGGAGTTTCTCCTTGTGGACACTAGTGATGAGGAGCGAAACAAATCTTCTCAAGCTACCTTGAGAGAAAAGGATGCCAAAATTAGGGAGCTTGAGGTTAGTTTACAAAGAGCCCAATATGATATCTCCTTTTATGAACAAGAGAACAAGCAACTAGAGGTTAAGAAGGAGTTGATGCAAATAAATTACATCAAGGCAAAGAGGGATGCTGAGAAAGCCATATTTCAGCTTGATGAGGCTTATGGAGATTATGGAGAGCCGAATGATGAACAGGGACAAAGAATAAGGCCAACAATAAGAGGATTGAAAATCCTTAGAGCTTGAAAGACAAAAAGAGGCAGAGTTGGAGGAGAAGCTCACTCTAGATGAGCAATTGGTCAAGGACATAGTTGAAAACATAGAGTCTTGGCTTGAGAAAGTGAAGAACACACACTTGGAGACCCTCTTGGACAAAGAAAACAGAGATGTTGAGTTACAAAGGAAGATGGCCAAGTATTATGCAAGGAGAAACCAAGTGGCAAGGAGCAAGCTCAAAAGAGCTCATGAGAAAATTGACAAATTGACCAAGAAAGAGGAGAGGAGGAGACTTGACATGCTTGCTGACGCATCCCTACTGCCTCTAACCTTGGATCATCCATAAAATCACAATTTTGGGCATGTTTGACCATTTTTTAGCTTGAAGGAAGTTGCTGTGTTTTTCAGTCCAATTTTTGCACAGCCATGGAAGGCAAATACGCAACGCCTCTGGTGCAGCGCTCTTTTTTGGGACATCCAATGAGGAAATGGTCAGCATTTTTGGATTCACAATGATGAGTACATTCACCCTGTGAATTTTCTAAGGTTTTGGAACAGAACTGGTTGACCAAAAGGGCCAAAAACCCTCAAAAAATGACATTTTTGCCCTCTTTTTGCCCTGGGCATTGTGCGCTAAGCAGTGTTTGGAGAATTGAATTTTGGCAGGGAAAATGAACTCCAAATTCAAAAATTCAAGATGTTATGGAAATTGGAGTTGAAGATATTTCCAACAAGCTATTTTGGGCCAAAATTAGACACCGGGAAGGCACTCAAAAGTCCACCTGAAGATGAAGGGTGCAACTGGCATTGGCATTGCACGCTTAGCACTAGCGCTGCGCGTTTGACTCTTTGTCCAAATTTTCACTGTTTCATTCTAGTTTTCACTTTCACCTTGGAAAATCATTGTTTTATCCTTGTAATTGATCAGTTGAATGTAATTATGATGCTTCTAGATCTTACTAGGGTATATTCATTAGGTAAAACAAATTTATGGAGTGTAATGTATCAGTTTGTTTGAATTAGGGATGAGTCACTTTTACCACCCTATTTTCTTGTTAGCAATTCAGATTTTGTTGGAAACAACTCCTCCTCTCATGGATTTGACCCCCTGAGCTTAGAATTACTTGTTTGGGGTCTATATGATGCTTTTACTTAGTCATTGTGTTGGTTGGACTTAGTGGCATGCTTATGCTTGGATAAAATATCATTTTGTATCAATTACAACATGAGATTAATGAGAAATTGTAGCTATTTATTTGGGATCCATGTGCTATGATGCTCAGTTCAGTTTTTCTTACATTTTCATGTGTTAAAATGTATTGTTGACTCCATTTCATCATTTCATACTCTTATGTGAATGTATACAAGATTGAAAGGCAGAATCCATAACTTTTATGCTCTATTTTGGGTATACATTTCACAGTCCGTGTTTTCTTCGGTTTATGAAGAATCCATGAGTTTTACATGCTCTTCCTAGCTCCTCACCTGTATTTTCACCTAATCCATCAAACCCTAAGGTTCTGATCGTTGTGCCTACCTTGCCCCATTGAACACCCTACGATTTTGACCTAATTTCCTTGCCCTAACAATTTGGCTCCTCCTGATCTGGCAAAACCCTTCAAAATAAAATCAAACCTTGTGCTACTATACCTAGCCTAATATCAATTTCTAGATCTAGTCAATTTGGCTGAGATCCTTACGGAGAGAGCCCTCTCCTGGCATAGTAGGGCTAGCTACTTGGCTAAGTGTGGTTTGTGGTTACCCCGATTTTCCTTATTCAGCCTAAGGTTCAATCCACGTGATAACATAGTGGTGACCATACTGGGGAACGAAAAATCAGAAATTAATCACCCAGTAAGTTTTTTTATTTAAATTCTTAAGCCTGTGGATGATGAGTTTTAGAATTTAATCATAGGCTGAATTGGAAAGTTGTAAAGAAATATCTTAATTTTCAAAATTAGACATACTGGCTTCCCAAAAATACACGAGATCCAATCCAAATCCGAATCCTCTGACCATTTTCAATGATCCTCATAAAATTGGGTGAAAATCTAAGAAAGTTGCAGAGAGACCTAGTTTAACTGGAGAAAAATACAGTAAGGATTTCATTCCTAGAGTTAATTCACTCCCAAAAAGGTTAGAAACTTTGCACGACATTGAGTTTGATATTAATTTTGAGCAGAGTTTATTTCACAGTAAATATTTAAGTTGGATTGATCAGATAGTTGTTAATTCCTTTATATCTCTTCATAACCCCGTTGAAGACTTGTTTTCACACAATAAATCAAGGTCACAACTTATTCACACTCTTGATCATTTGCAGAACCTCTCTTCAAACTTAAACATTTGGTTGCAAAATAAGATTCATAGGCCATCTTTCGATTTTCCAAATACTTCCATTGCATCTACTAGCACTCAAACTATCCCTCATCCTCTGCCTTCTTCTTCACAGACTGTTCACACCACTCAAACTATTGTTAACCCCCCTTTGGTTATAATAAATATCCCAATCCTTGTTTTAAATCCACCATTTCCTCCACCTCCAATTATGGCTGCCCAATATGCACCCCTTGTTTTTCCTCAAAATCCTGGTGAAAAGCCCCTTGATTATCAAACCAAAATACCTTTATTTGATGACACTCAAACTATTACAGCTCAACAACACATAAACAAGATGAATGATTTCTTTGATCTCCATGAAGTTGAAATTGAAGATGTGATGATGAGGCTATTTGTACAAAGTTTTGGAGGAGAAGTTCGGAAATGGTTCAGAGCCCTACCAGTAGCTTCTATCACTACTTTACCTATCCTTCAAAGGTAGTTCCTAGATCGGTGGGAAGTGAAGAAGAATCCCCTTCAGATTTTGTCTGAATATGAGAACATCAAAAGAAATGTTGGTGAGAGTGTGCAAAACTATTGTATGAAATTTAATGTAGTATACAATGTTATCCCTGCAAATATCAAACCACCAGAGGGATTGGCTTTGCTTAAGTTTCCAGATTGATTTGACGTCGATATGGCATATCAGTTGCGTGAACGTGATTCTACAACTCTAGAATACATGCAAAAGAATGTTGTGAGCGTAGAATATAACTTGTTGGCTAAAAGAGCAAGAATGAGATCAGAGAAAAGAGTGACCATGAAAGAAGAAGCATCTACTTCAGATGTAAAAATGGATACATTGATTCGAACAATGGAAAGGATGGTTGACCGGCTGTCCATCATAGACAGACCTGAACCGCAGATCCAGAACCCAAACTTTAGAGGGCAGCAGCCCCAATTCCGAATCAAGCAAAGAGAGCAAAAATCACCGAAACAACCAGCGTAACAACAACATCAGATCAAAACCCCGTTACAATAGAATTATGTTCAAGGAGTGGAAGAAGAAGAGGAGGAAGATCTGGTAATTGAAATAAATCATTTCTTCACTGCAAATGGTATGCCTATATTTCTGACCAAAGATGAGGAGTATGCAAAAAGTTTTGACATTCTAAAGGATGAGGACTATATCTTAGCAAATGATGTTTTTTTGGAGATTGAATTTCATGATTATCAGCGTGGCTATATGAACGCTTTGAGCGCACAGAAGAAACAATACTCTTTGAGAAGTAGAGATGTATTGGTCAATCCTATTCAAAAGAAGAAGGATCTTTAGTCAAAGAATGACCTCTCAAACAATCAGAAAAAAGGAAGAAGAGGTAAGTGGATAGCAGCGACGTTAGAGTATGATCTTGAGATTAAGCCCACGAAACTGATCAAAGGTCAAGGCTTGGAAAAACTCATGGCTGAGTCAAATCTTCATGCTCTAGACATAAATCTTATTATAGTAATGTCTGATGAAGAAGATGGTGGCACACTCATTCAGGTATCAAAAATGTTTCTCAACTCACCTTGGTATTCCGATATAGTATATGTTCTTCAACATCTTTCTCCTCCTCCTGGAATTTCGAAAAGTAAAGGTAGATCAATAAAACTGACATCTGCAAGATTTTTCATTTTATATAGTTCTCTCTATTGGAAAGATTCAGGGGGGGTTCTTCTTAATTGTTTGGCCGAAAATGAAGCTCAGTAAGTAATGAATAATTTTCACAGAGGAGATTGGGGGGGTCACTTGTTTTGGAAAACAACAACTAATAAAATCTTGAGAGCAGGGTATTATTGGCCATATTTATTTTCAGATTTATATAAGACAGTCATGAGCTGCCACAAATGTAAAGTTTTTCAGGGAAAAATGAAGCTGTTTCCTCTTCCTTTTAAGCCAGTTGTAGTTAATGCACCTTTCTAGTAGTGAGGGCTTGATTTCATAGGAAAAATCCATCCTACATCATCAGCACAACACAGATGGATTTTGACAGCTACCGATTACTTCACCAAATGGATTGAAGCCATTCCGACAAGGCAAGCTACGAACACGGTAATTATTCAGTTTTTTGAGTCCAATATCTTGTCTCGTTTTGGTTGCCCTCACAATATTATTACAGATAATGCAGCAGTGTTTAAGTTGAAGAAAATTGTTGAGTTTTGCAAAAAATACAACATCACATTGGGTCATTCCACGGTGTACTATCCACTGGGCAATGGACCAGCCGAGTCTTCAAATAAATCCTTGGTAAACATGATTAAGAAGATGTTGGAGGAAAACAAAAATAATTGGCATCGAAAACTTGTCAATGCTTTGTGCACCAACAGAGTGAATAGTAAGAAATCAATAGGTATGTCACCTTTTGAATTGGTTTATGGTACCGATACAATGTTTCCTACATCACTTGCAGTCTCGGTCATGAGATTATTACAAGAAGCCGACAGTGAAGAAGATGATATTCAGCACTAGATAAATCAAATGATTAACCTTCAACAAACAAGGGCAGAGGTTTCTCAAAATACTTTCCGGCTGCAAGAGAAGATAAAGATAATTTATGACCACAAGACCAAGGCAAAAAAATTTCAGCTGTGTTGAAGCCCTGCAAATCGGGTCTACAACAAGGGGGATAACCACCCGGTTCAAACCTTGAAAGAAGCTCCTTTTCCATTTGGGATAGTGGCTCCGACTGGGGATAATGGGACTAGTTTCCCAATTTGTTTGTGATGATGCTAAGGGATGATGTTTTCCTTTCTAAAAGTTTCTAAAGAGAATGCTTTTAATCTAAATCTAATCTAACACATGCAATTTTATTCTAACGAATGGAAACATCTAATTCTAAGAAACTATCCCAGGATTAACTCTTCACTTATGCGATCTAAAATAGTTTACAACAACAATCGGTAATAAAGATTATTCAATTGCTACGAGAAAAGAATCCATTAAAAGTAAATTGTTTCATATAACAAATTAGCCGAAACAATTATGATAAGCATATCGCATAATAAGTTATTCATACACTCACCATTAAAGAGAATAGTTACCACCGTACAAAAGTGCCAAATGATAACTGAACATTCAGGCCTTCATATATAAACAACTGAAAATAACATATTACTTGACGCATAAGCAAAAATCATTAAGAGATAAAAGTACCATTGATAATAAGTCCTACTCATGAGCTTCAACAATATAGATTTATCTTCTCATAATTCAATATCTACTAAGAGCACAGGAGTGCATTTCAGTAGCAGACATTAAACACAAATATAAATAAATCTTGTTCCATTCATTTATCAAAACCTCCTCAAAGGGTGCAGAAGTGCATGTTCTGAAGAACTGTTTTTGATAAATTTCTAGACCTCTTTCTAAATGCATGAGAGGGGTTTAAATACTACTAACTAAAGACTAAAAATAGTTATTACAAAAATATAGGAGGAGGTTTAAATGACCATCCTCATATAAAGCAAAAATAAAATGAAATTAAATTGAAACTGTATCTAAAGATCAACTATGCATCTGTTCTCTTAAGTCGCAAGCATCCAACATCGCTTCAGGAGTGTCGGTTGGCCGACCTCCGATTTTAATTGTCCTATGAAAACGGAATCAGCAAGTGCTGACGCTATCTTTTCGGCGAAATTTGTAAGGCATTTCAGAGTCATACACTGACTGTGTGGTTTCACCAAATATTGCCAGTAAGTGTCCCATTTTAACTTAGTTAACTTTTTGATTCACTCTACCCTTTCTTCAGATTTCTATCTCCAACTTGTTTGTAGTTGCTGCGTTTTTGGGAGAAATCTTGAAGCGGTTTCCGATATCAAGTTGGATCTATGCATATTTTCATTGACACAGTCAATGATATTGCTTGCTGCTGTCGATACTTCTTCAGCTGCCTGTTCTTCTTTTTTGATCCGTGCATCCCATTTACTAAACATCATTTACTTGTGGGATTCATTGATCTTGGAGAACCCTGCTTTCTTGCCTTCTTCTGATTCCTGCCAATTCAAATAGTTAGAAACTTTCTTATCAATTAAATCATAATCAAGTCGCACATCTAGGACTTGACTTGTGATTTTGTCACTCATCTTGCAATGAGAGTTCCATTGTGATATTCTTTGGCAAAGTGTTTCCTGCTATTGAAAGAGTTGATCATTCAGGGCAAGGGCTTCTGTGACAAATTCTGCGACTTTAGGATCATCTTTGTGCATTTCTAACGTGGCCTACAATTGCTGTTTTTTTTTTGGCCAGACTGCTTTGATAACCCAGTTGTATTTGCCGGAAGTCCTGTTTTAACTTTACCAAATTTTCTTCTGCTTCGCGGCTAACGCTGGCCTGCTGTAACTGTTGCTGCAAAAATAGGATTTTATCCTCTTTATCTTTAAGCAATAGTTGAACTTCGGATGCTTTGTCAATAGTATCAGAAGCATAAGCTCCTGTGATTTGGGACAATCTAGTCATATTCTCTGTCGAATCAATGGTAGGGTCTTGCCAAAGGACATCCAACGGCTTTGCCTTAGGTGAGAGCATGTTGTCTAGTTTTCACTTCTTTCTCTATCTCCTAACCACAACTTTGTGTTGCGGACTGTAAAACACATCTAGAGGAGGGATTTCCTCTATCTTTATCATGATGTCAAATGATGGAGCTATGGGAATGTGCTCAGTTTCTGGAGCATTGACAACTGTTTCAATCACCATTTATGTGATTGTTTGTGCTAGATTCCTTGGTGTCTCCATGTTTTGCTTCTCCGCGTTGATCAATTCATTAAAGTTTTCCCATTCTTTCTCTAGCTTTGTTCTTAATGGCTTTGTTGGTTGGATGAGGGGAGCGGGAATTTCCACCTGTGTTGGCAACAACACTTGCTGCTCAGGATTCTCCTTGGATTGGGCAATATCCCTGACTAATCCTTCACTCTTATTGTGATTTCTCTTTGACCATCTAGACCTTTCTGGCAATTCCCTTTCAGACTTAGATTTAGAATTGTTTTTCCCTGAGCTTCCACTCATACTAATGGTGGGAGTGGGTTCCCTTATTGGTTCTACGCGCAATTTGTCAAGGGGAGATTTGCCAATCTCTCTTCTTTGTAGAGTTTAAACTCTTGGAACTATGCTGGGCCAAAGTGGATTTAGGCAAGGTGTAAGATGACTCTGAGTGTGTTCTTCTATTGGAAAGTGCCGTCAAAGAGATCATCTTCCTTAGTGAACACATTTATTTTAACTACCGTGGTAAAATTATTTATTACATCAAAGGGATCAAACTGTCTCCCTAGGAACTTAAGCAATCATAGACTCAACATGTTGTCTACTTCCTTGAAAGTGTGACCTAGATCAAACAATGCAAAAGCCCACATACCATAGGGAATTGCGTCTAGATTGCTTTTTTCTTGTCCTTAAGTTCTCTGCTCATTCCTCCAACCCCACAGGTTTGGTAGGCTATTTCCCAGGCCATCAATTTGTCAAGAACATATAAGGGAAGTACATGAGGAGAGGCAATGCTTCCGAATACTCTGATATAAGTGAAAAATATTCTCCGAACCATCTTCTCACAGGGAGAATATCAATTTCGGCTTCAGGAGAAAGTCTTGGGGCATCTGTATTATACAACATCTTGTGAATGGGTAGCATAACTCCATGGAAGATTTTATAAAAATATGGGGTGAACTCAGAATCCCACAATTCCTTATGGTAGACTTGAATGGGTAAGGGTTTATGTATCATCCATTTCCAACCCATGAGAGGAAATTTAGAAACAAAACAAATAGCATCCATGACATAGGCAGCTAGAAAGAAGGGAGGATAAATCCTATGAGAAGGACTCCTTTTAGTCCGATAATTCCAAATGGCAGGGGCTAAGTTATCAGACAATATTTGGGCCAAGTCCATTATAGTGGCATTAGTGGCCGCATCCAGTAGGGGTAGCCACTCGGATGAAAAATTATTGATATCAGGTGTTCCGAATAGCCTACATAACATTGCAGTAGGGAAACAATACAGAGAAGAGAGGGAACCAGTGCTGTACATACCATATTTGCCCTTCTTTAATGGTTCTTCCTTTGCTGACCAGATTTTGGTGCATTTTGCCAAATCTTCATTCTCCTTGGTGAATTTTTCCATGAACTATTTGTTATAGCTAGCTTGCGACTCTGGTAAATGATACATGTGTCTTAAATTTTGTGGGGTAAATGATCCTATAACTTCCTGGTTCCGCATCTTGAATTTCCTGTCCGTTATATCGGTATCATCTATCACCCATTTGACCATATCTGTATAGGGAAGTATTTTTGGCCTTGCTGCGATACGGTGCAGGAATGAGCATGCAAGCTCTGTAGGTAATGCTTCGGATGACCTGCGTCCATCTACTGTAGCTATAACTTCCATGACTCTCGGGTTTTCTTCCTCCAACAGACTATACATGCCTTCCCAAGTAGATATCCCTGCTTCTTTGGTACAGGTGATGTCTGTGAATAATGGAGTCATCTCTTTTTTTTTTCAGATATTGGAGCTTTTCCTTTCTTCACCATCACGTTCTACGCACTGCTCTGTGTATTGTTCTACGTACCGCTCTTGTAAGTTCACAAGTAGAGAACTAAGACACAATAAGAAAGATAACAAACGATGGTAAATAATAAGGTGACGAGAAAGCTCTTAATTTCAAAATCACATCAAATATATCACCTTGCGTGAAATAACCTTTTTGCTCAGATCTAAATCATTTCTCATAAATAACCATCTATAAACCATTAAGTTGACATTAATACCCATAACTCGATATCGGATGACGATAAATATTTCATTGAACTATGAGCCCTTTTGATCTACGATAAAGTGATTTTGCGATTTGCTTCGCAATATCGCAGATCGCAATATTCACAATATCGTTAATCCTTTTTCATTAACAATCATTTGCTTCATTATGCAACTGCGAGATGCGATTTGCGAGATGCTTTATTGCATTTCGCAATATCGAGACGTTTTATCTTAGGTGGCACTATGAAAGATGGGATCTGCGATATGCGATGAATCTGTGTGGCTTGTGATCTCGCATCATCGTGTTTTTGCAATTTCGACAGTTTCTTTATATATGATTCCCTCCATTAGCCTTTTGTGATGCGATGTTCATCATCAAGAGAACGATTTTATTTGAGACTTTTCATAACACTTAAGATTTTGCATTTGCGGATGTTTTCCCTAAGTTTATGATAGTGTGTTTTATTAAAAGGGAATTCTAAGTGCTAGTTTTCATTTTATTTTTTTAGAGAAGGTCCCCATTTACTTAGTGTTATTACTAATACTAAATAAAAAGGGGGGTTTTTGCCGGCCACAACAATTGGCGATTCACTAGAAAGAACCAATTATGTCTGATTATCTTTTGAATTTTCTAAAACTTCCAAAACAAATTTTTTTTTTTGGAAAATCAAACTTTATTACAGAAATATAAAGTGTTTAATGCTCTTTGCCATTAACAATAGTTTGTTCCTTCTGTGCTAATTCTGATTATTTTCTTCCCAACGCTAGTCTTTGCATTTACATAAGTCACTACTTGGCTTATAAGGATAAAAATAAATACATCTCTGTAGATCAGTTTTAAGTATGCTCATTTGTCGTAGGTAGAGCCTCTGCTACCAGCAGGCATTTATAGCCTCGACAGGGTTACCTGTTACCCACCAATGATCCAGTATCCTACTTGGAGAAGTATACAATTTTCAAAGATAAATCCACATTCACACTTATTGCTTTCATTTTCTTTTAATTCTTAAAGAACAATGTCTTGGTTTGGTGGCCAAATTTTGACAGTGTCATTCACTTGACTTATAACTTTACTGAACAAGCTGGCTCGTGATGAGACCCCTTGTCTTATGATTGCAACAATCTTGAGTCATTGCCTTGTTTTGGTATGCAAATTGGCAATGTTAGCTAGTTATAATCTTTATGATCATGATAAGCCGGCTCTTGATGAGACCTCTTATTCTCTAAGTTTATAGTGCATAGGTGGATTAATCTTTGAAACTTGTAATTCCCTAAGTGGGGAGGAAGTCATTGGTTCCTTAAGAATAGCTCTGGATGACAATTATAGAGTTTTTGAAGACAAATTTTCTACAAAGAACCTTCATTTCGTTATTGATGCTTTTTATGACCGATATAAAACAAATTCCTACTAAAGGTTGTTTTTAATCAAAATTTGTAAGGTTGAAACTAGTACAAATTTTAGGCTTGTAGCACTTGAATATATTTTTCAATAATAATGATTAATTTTCCAAATCAATTCCATTTATATAAGCGAAAAAACAAAATTTACAAGAGACACTAATCTTTTTCGTGACATCCAAAAGTAACCATTTACAACCTATTTTATTATCAAAATAAAGCTATAAATAATAAGTTACAAAAATAGAAGAGGTCACCTTCTATGGAAATTATTTTTTAAGGATCTGTCCATTAACAGGTAAAGATTCTCTTTTTCCTGCTAAATCTTGTAACATGAAAGTCAATGGACCTATGATTTCAACAATTTGGATGGTCCAAGCCACATTCGTTGGAATTTTAGAATGTTTGCCTTTTTCTTCGTCAGCCTTATTCCATTTCAATACTAAATCTCCAATTTGAAAATCCTTCCTAGATACCATGTTTGAATAGAAATAAGCCTTTACTAATGCTTGATGATGTGCATGGGTAACTTTGGCCTATTCTCGTTGCTCTTCTAGCTTAAGAATCCGCAATTGTCTTAGTTGCAAAGATGAAGAAGGTGTTTCTTCAATAAATTGAACTAAGGCTAAAGAACAAATTGATAGATGAGTTGGGAGAACTACTTCTTTCCCATAAACCAAATTAAAGGGAGAAGTGCCAATGGAAGCCTTTTGAGTTATTCGATTTTCCCAAAGAGCATACATCAAAGATTTGTGCCAATTTCTATGATTCTAATCAATAGTTCGCTTAATGATTCTGATTAGGTTTTTATTTGTTGATTCAGCCAACCCGTTCCCTTGTGGGTAATAATTGGCAGAATACTTAAGTTTAAAACCTCTTTTAAGTGAAAATTCAATCATAGCATTGCTAGAAACATATGATGCATTATCGAACATTAAAGCAGGAGGTAAGCCAAACCTAGTAATTATGAACTGATATATGAAATTGATGATATGTTCATCATTAGTTGTCTTGAGAGGAACTACTTCTACCCATTTAGTAAAATAATATGTAGCTGTAAGGATGTACCTATGCTATTTAGAAGAGTGAGGAACGATCTCACCTATTATATCCAATCCCCATTGCTCAAATGGTTGGTCTATATTAATTGGTTGCAATGGCAATGATGGTTTCTTTTGTCTTGCAGCAGCAGTTTGACAAAGTTGACATTTCCTTACATAGCTATGTGCATATTTAAATAAATTAGGCCAATAGTATCCTGCGCGCAAAATTTTGTGTGCTATTGCATCTCCTGCATATTGTCCACCTACTGGTCCATCATGGAGTTCCTGCAACACTTTTTCAGCTTCAAATTTCTCAAGACATCGAAGAAGAATAGAATCATAATTCATCCTAAAAAGTACATCGTTTACAAGTTGATATTGCTTAGCTTTCAATCTTAGGGCTCTTTTCTTTGTATGATTCAGATTTGAAGGAGCATATCTATTTTTTAAATAAAACATGATATCAGCATATCTCAATTCAATATTGTTTAGGCTTACCTCATACATTTGTACCTCTTGATTGGGAGATGGTATTTCTGATATAAGCGATGCTCCAGCCAACATTCTGCAAAAGCCTTGGCCTTTACAATATTTGCTGGCTTTATCTTAGCATCGTATTCTTGTAGGGAAGTGACCCAATTTGCTCTCTTTTCACCCACATCTTTCTGTACCAAGATATTTCTTACTGTTGGAAATGACACTATTATCTTTGTATGGGTTTTAAGAAGAAAGGGTCTAAAGTGTTTGATTGCTTTGAAAACTGCATAAACTTGTTTCTCAACGTCAGAATAATTTAATTTAGCCCCTTGCAAATTTGAACTAAAGAAGGCAATTGGGGCTTCCGCTTTGTCTTTATTGGCTTGCGTGAGTATTGCAACATATGACTTCTCAGAGGAAAATGTATACAAAATGAAAGAATCAAAAAAAATTGGAGTCACTAGGGATGGGGCATTAACAATCGCTTGCTTAATCAATTTGAACACTTCATATTCTTCCTGACCCCATTTAAAGAGTGAATTTTTCTTGATCATTTCTTGTAATGGTGACACAATTCTTGAGAAGTCCGGGACAAATCTTTTCACAAAATTAATTTGACCAAGGAAGGATTGCATTGCTTTCTTATTATGTGGTAAGGATATTTCAGAAATTTCCTAAATCCTATCTGGATCAATATGGATTCTAGATTTAGACACTATAAATCCAAGAAGTTTTCCTTCACTTAATGCAAAAAAGGACTTTTTTGGATTAAGTGAAATCCCATACCTTTAACAACGTTGAAAGATCTGCTTTAAATCTCAGAGGTTATTGCTACATTTTTTAGAATATACCATTATGTCATCCAAGTAAATCACCACTAATTTGTTTACTAATCCCTTAAATGCAATATCCATGGCCCTTTGAAATGTGGCACCAGTGTTAATCAACCCAAAAAGCATCTTTTGATATGCATATGTACCCCATTTGGTTCTGAATTTGGTTTTTAGCTGATTATCCGAATGGACTAAGACTTGGTTGTAGCCGGAGAAACCATCTAAAAAGGACGTCAATTCTGATCCTGCAACTGCTTGTAATATTTGTTCCATAGGAGGCAGGGGAAAATTATCCTTTTGGCGGGCTTTGTTAAGATTTTGAAAGTCAATAAAAATTCAAATGTATCCGTTTTTGTTTCTGACTGGAACAAGATTGGAATCCCATCTAAAATGCCAAACGGGAAAAATAATTTTGGCTTTAAACAATTTATTAAGCTCAGACTTAATCTGACTTTCCAGATTAGGATGGATCTTCCTCAGCTTTTGCTGGACTGCTCTTTCATCAGCTATCATCGGGATAGTATGCTGAATGATTGAAGTGTCGTAAGTCTTAAGGTCATCGTAATTCCAGGCAAAGACATTTTTATACTGCTTCAAGAGTCGAAAAAAGGCTAATTTTTCCTCTGGGGCTAGACCAAGACCTAAGTTGATATTCTGCAGCTTAGTATCTATTCCTAGATTTACTAATTTATATTTCAGAGTTGAACTCTGGAGTTTTGAATAGGTAGACCTTTTGAATTTGTCTTTTAAATCGTATAGGTCTTCTAACTTGACTACAGATTTTGGTATGGCATTCTTGGTGCTCTCTTGTTGTAACTGCTTGTCATGTTGGTCCTCGTCAATTATTTGATTACTGTAAGATCCTTCTAAAGTCAGGAAACTTACAATATCAGGATCATTGTTAAAAATTCTCCAATTGGTAACATTATCATGGATGGAGGGCCTAAAGATCAATTCAATTGAGAATCTGTCTAGGCTATAGTCTTCCGAGGGAATGAGCTTGGAAGTTACATTAGCCAGGAGGTTAGCACTAACATTTTGGAGTCTGGGAATGGATGAAATATTGAATGCTATAAAATGTTCAGTCAGATCTTGTACTAAGATTGATAATGCTTTAAATGACCTGATAGACAATGTATAATATTTCGTAACTGTTTAATAACAATCTTAGAATCTCCAAAGACTTGTAGATACTTGATGTCCAGTTCGATTGCCTTGTACAACCCTTGCACTAAAGCTTCTTATTCTGCAATGTTGTTTGTGCAATATAACTTGAGTCTACAATTTAGAATGGTTTTATTCCCTTCTGGACTAATTAATACACATCCTATTCATGCTACATCATTAGACTTAGAACTGTCAAAAAATAATTTCCAAAACAAAGAGTCATTTACAGGACTATCTACAAAATTAACACATTTACAACTGTTTGTTTGAGAAACGTTTTCTACTTGAGACAAAATAGAATGTTCTAAATAAGGTGAAGCAAGAGCATTAAAATTTCCTAAGAAAGAGTCAACAGAAAATTCCCAATTATATTGTTGCTGTACACTATAGGTTCATTTTCTCCTTCCAGTTTCGTCACTATGTATTTTTTATGTCTTTCTTGCTCAACCTTTATCTGATTTGGTTTACCATTGTAAGGGAGCCACATATGTGACCAGTCAGTTGCAAAGTATCCATGAAGCTTTTAAGACCAATCCCTTCTAAGAATTAAACCATAAAATTCAGGAATGTCTGCAACTAAAATATCAATGACTTGACATACCTTTGGATTTGATGAGAGCCTTATGGTCACTTGATTTAGTTCATCAATTACTTCAACTTGTGACCAGTCCAGCTAAACTATGCGTACTGCAGATTTTTGAGGTTGGACGTTTAACTTTGCACAAATTGTTTTAGGCAAAATATTAGATGAGACACCTGAATCTACCAAACAATTATGCAAATTTTTATTGAAAATTTCAAAAGTAAGGAGGAATGGAGGAGTATGGGATTTTGACCTACCTCCAATTGAAGCAATATCATTTGGGTCAACTTTATTTGCCATACTAGTTGAAGGTCTTCCCATTTTGTGAGAAGATAGTGAGATTATAGCGGCAGGAAGAGGTGCAATGGGTATTGCATGCAGCTCTTTCAAAAGTAGTTTCTATTTATGCTTTAATTTGCTCAGTTCATGAAAAGTAATGTTGGCCCTAGTCTTCTTCATGTCTTCAACAATATTATACTCCATCTCATCGGAAACGATCAGTGTTTTAGATGGAGTTGATGACTCGGATTGGACTGGGTTTGTTTGAGTCACTTTTGGTGATGATTTCTTACCTGTGACTTTATCCTTGGAAACCGAGCTTGCATTCTTCTGTTTAGAACTAGGCCGTGGAGGATCGAGTTGATTTCTACTTCTGGTACTGACTAGTGATGCCTCTTGATCCTCTTCATCTGGAAGAATGAAGTCCCACATTCCCTGTAGTTCTACAACCTCATCTTCATCAATAGGTTCTTCATTGGAAACTTCTTCTTCTTCTCCTTCAGATTCTGCATTTGTTATAGCATTGGGAGGCTTTGGATCACTTGAAGGGTTTTTCCTATAAGGCTTGTAGGGTTTCTTAGAAGAAGTCTCTGCTACTTGTCTTTTAATGTCAACCATTTCATTGGACATGGTTTTTAAAACTTTCTGTAATCCTTCCAAATCAAATTGGTCCTTTAATTTCTTTTTCTTAGGATCATCTCTAAAAGCAACCTTCTTAGATTTTCTTTCATCAATAGCGTTTTTCTTTTCTAAGGCTAAGATATGCTTTTCTACCGCTATCGCTTCCTTCATGTTTTCGGCCAATGTTGGCTTGGCAACACTATCAACAAATATTGCTATATTCGATGGTAAAGCATATGTGTACCATTCACTTCGAACTTCTTCGCTAGGCTTGGAAGCGGTAGGGATTTTATTCAAGAGTTTGTTGAAATGCGAGTTGAAATATTTGATAGGTTCTCTCAATTCAGTCTTAAGATTTGATAGATCATTGATCAATGTTGCCGTAGACCTATCATCGCCGAACTTTGTCAAGAATTGCTCTTGGAAAATGTTCCAACTAGTAATGGATCCTGATGGTAATGAAAAATACCAAGACCCGGCTACTCCTTATAAAGTATATGGAAAAAGTCTAACAACAACATCTTCATTTGTAACTCCATTTAAATTTATTGATAACTGTTACACTGAAATTTGTCACCATGGCTATCTGCAGTTAAATAGCCATTTTGTCCTCCTTGTCAAGCCTCAAACCTTTGCTCTTCATGTCAAACTTCAAAAAGAGAGAAAGTCACTTTAAAACATGTTTATCTCTGGGTACGCAGGTTCTCTCTACCTTGTCTGCGTGTACGCACTCAAAACACACTGTACCTGCGTACTTGTACGCTCTGTAAGCTAAAGGTTGGGTGCGTACCCCTGTAAAGGTCAAAAGGCGCGAGTTTCATCTTTAAAAAGTTACTTGTGGTCACTTCTAGAGCCTTCTAGAAGAGTGTTTGACGTGTATTGAGCGCCTCCAGATGGTTCATGCACCCCTATGATAGAGGAACTTATCCCATCAAGAGAGGAGCTACCCCATCCAAAAGAGGGAGTATCCCATTGATGTTGGAACTGAATAACCTCCTCTAGAATACTATAAATACAGGCATTGGGCCAAAGGAGGGGAGGTTGAAAGCTGAACATTCTAAAGGGTAAATGCTGCTGGAATTAGGACTTCCATTGTTGACTTGTGAGGAGAGATCACTATCCTTCCTTGTTGCCATAGTGGGAGTGGGTGAGCTTGTCAAAGTAGAGGAAATCTCTTGCTGGACCCTGGGAGGAGCTTGCACAACACCAAGGCTCAGGTTGTAATGGTTCCTTTTTTGTTTCCTTAATACAAATAAGTCCATTCTTCTCAATGATTTGTTGTTAATGAATTATTTCATGTACTCCTTGGTCTATGTGATGAATATGCTTTGTTTTATGATGAATATTCAGGTGTTATGTAATAGTTTGCTTTGTTAGTGTATGCAGGTCTTAAAGTGAAGGAGGAGCTCATCTGGATCAGCAAGGCTGGACTGCTACAACAAGCGTTGGACCTAAGGTAAGATCGAAAAACACTTGATCTCTCATAGAATAACGTGTATTTAGGGAAGGATTGCTCTTGTTTGGTTTGTTTGTCACTAGAGAGTCTTAGACTCCTAGGGAGGTTAGGTTTGTCCGCAAACATAACTCTTTCCGCATGACAATAACATAAAGTTATTTATGTGTTCTTCTGCTAGCATGCCTGTTTCAGGATTAAACTTGGGTAGCCATTTTTTAGGATGGGCCGGTAATTGACTCAAGGGCGCAGGCATTGAGACTACCCCTGGATTGTTCCATGGGTTTTGAGCCATCATTGAACTACTAACAGAGGAAAGCGCAGATGTAGTTCCTTGTGGTGGGGATGAAGATTTCAAAGTTCCAGTACTCTATTGAACAATGATACGAAGTGGAGGAGTGGATGGTTTACTTTGCAATGGAGAAGATGGAATCGATGATGATGATGAAAGATTCTCATTATTAGACCCTTGATGTGTCTTCCTTGCTCTCTTCCTTTTAGGCAGAGGTAATTCAGTTGGTCCAATACCAAGCTTTTCACTCTATAATCTGGTAAGAGGATGAGAAGGAATATATTGCGAAGTCACACTACCTTGAGATAATTCAGATTTCTGCGGTGATATGGAAAATCCTTGAAGTTTATGGATCAAAGACTGAACTTCAGGGGGTTCGATAGTCGATTTATCTGAAATGTTCAGGTTTGCGGCAGTGGTTGTTGTTTTCTCAACTTCTCGCTTAAGATTTAAAGACTCAGAATGCGATGGAGAAGTCGGGGGAGATATTGAGGGTGATTTACTCTCAGAATGAGTTTTGGATTTAGATCTACTAGCCATTCATAGTTCGGGCCCTCCTTCTAGAGCCAAATATGTTGAAGCCCTGAAAATCAGGTCTACAACAAGGGGGATAACCACCCAGTCCGGACCTTGAAAGCAACTCCTTTTCCGTTTGGGATAGTGGCTCCGAATGGGAATAATGGGACCAGTTTCCCAATTTGTTTGTGATGTTGCTAAGGGATGATGTTTTCCTTCCTAAAATTTTCTAAAGAGAATGATTTTAATCTAGATCTAATCTAACACACACAATTTTATTCTAATGAATGGAAACATCTAATACTAAGAAACTATCCCGGGATTAACTCTTCACTTATGCGATCTAAAATAGTTTTCAACAACAATCGGTAATAAAGATTATTCAATTGCTATGAGAAAAGATTACATTAAAAGTAAATTGTTTCGTATAACAAATTAGCCGAAACAATTATGATAAACATATCGCATAATAAGTTATTCATACACTCAACATAAAAAATAATAGTTACCACCATACAAAAGTGCCAAATGATAAGTGAACATTCAGGCCTTCATATATAAACAACTAAAAATAACATATCACTTGACGAATAAGTAGAAATCATTAAGAGATAAAAGTACCATTGATAATAAGTCCTACTCATGAGCTTCAGCAATATAGATTTATCTTCTCATAATTCAATATCTACTAAGAGTACAAAAGTGCATTTCAGTAGCAAATATTAAACACAGATATAAATAAATCTCGTTCCATTCATTATCAAAACCTCCTCAGAGGGTGCAGAAGTGAATGTTTTGAAGAATTGTTTTTGATAAATTTCTCGACTTCTCTCTAAATGCATGAGAGGGGTTTAAATACTACTAACTAAAGACTAAAAAAAGTTATTACAAAAATATAGGAGGAGATTTAAATGACCATTCTCATCAAAAGCAAAAATAAAATGAAATTAAACTGAAACTGTATCTAAAGATCAACTATGCATCTGTTCTCTTAAGTCGCAAGCCTCTAGCATCAGCTTCAAGAGTGTCAGTTGGCCGACCTTTCATTTTAATTGTCCTATGAAAACAGAATCAGCAAGCGCTGGCATTATCTTTTTGGCGGAATTTGTAAGGCATTTCAGAGTCATACACTGACTGTGTGGTTTCACCAAATATTTCCAGTAAGTGTCCCATTTTAACTTAGTTAACTTTTTGATTGACTCTGCCCTTACTTCAGCTTTCTGTCTCCAACTTGTTTGCAGTTGCTGAATTTTTGGGAGAAATCTTGGAGCAATTTCCGATATTAGGTTGGCTCTGTGTAGATTTTCATTGACACAGTCAATGATATTGCTTGTTGTTGTCGCTGCTTCTTCCGCTGCCTGTTCTGCTTTTTTGATCTGTGCATACCATTTACTAAACAACATTTCCTTGTGGGATTCATTGATCTTGGGCAACCCTGCTTTCTTTCCTTCCTCTAATTCCTGCCAATTCAAATAGTCCGAAACTTTCTTATCAATTAAATCATAATCAAGTCACAAATCTATGACTTGACTTGTGATTTTGTCACTCATCTCGTAGCTTGACTTGTGATTTTGTCACTCATCTCGCAGTGAGAGTTCCATTGCGATATTCTTTGACAAAGTGTTTCCTGTTGTTGCAAGAGTTGATCATTCAGGGCAAGGGCTTCTATGACAAATTCTATGACTTTAGGATCATCTTTGTGCATTTCTAACATGGCTCGTAGTTGTTGTTCTTTTTCGGCCAGACTGCTTTGATAACCCATCTATATTTGCTGGAAGTCCTGTTGTAACTTTACCAATTTTTCTTCCGCTTCCCGGCTAACGCTGGCCTGCTATAACTGTTGCTGCAAAAATAGGATTTTATCCTCTTTATCTTTAAGCAACAGTTGAACTTCAGATGCTTTGTCAATAGTAGCAGAAGCATAAGCTCCTGCGATTTGGGACAATCTAGTCAGATTCTCTGTCGGATCAGTGGTAGGTCCTGCTAAAGGACATCTAGTGGCTCTGCTTCAGGTGAGAGCATGCTGTCTAGTTTTCACTTCTTTCTCTGTCTCCTGACCATAGCTTTGTGCTGTGGACTATAAAACACATCTAGAGGAGGGATTTCCTCTATCTTTAGCATGATTTCAGATGATGGAGCTATTGGAATGTGCTCAGTTTCTGGAGCATTGACAACTATTTCAATCACCATTTCTGTGATTGTCTGTGTTGGATTCCTTGGTGTCTCCATGTTTTGCTTCTCCGTGTTGATCAATTCATTAAAGTTTTCCCATTCTTTCTCTAGCTTTGTTTTTAATGGCTTTGTTGGCTGGATGAGGGGAGTAGGAATTTCCACCTGTGTTGGCCATAACACTTGTTGCTCAGGATTCTCCTTGGATTGGGCAGTATCCCTGACTGATCCTTCACTCTTGTTGTGATCGCTCTCTGACCGTCTAGACCTTTTTTGCGATTCTCTTTCAGACTTAGATTTAGACTTGTTTCGCCCCGAGCTTCCACTCATACTAATGTTGGGAGTGGGTTCCCTTATTGGTTCTACACGCAATTTTTCCAAGGGGAGATTTGCCAATCTTCGTTCTCTGTAGAGTTTAAACTCTTGGAACTTTGCTGGGAAAAACTGGATTTGGGCCAAGTGTAAGATGTCTCTGAGTGTGTTCTTCTGCTGGAAAACGTCGTCGAAGAGATCATCTTCCTTAGTGAACACCTTTATTTTAACTGTTGTGGTAAAATTATTTATTACATCAAAGGGATCAAACTGTCTCCCTAGGAACTTAAGCAATCGTAGACTCAACATGTTGTCTACTTCCTTGAAAGCGTGACCTAGATCAAACAATGCAAAAGCCCCACAGAACACAGCGAATTGCGTCCAGATTGCCTTTTTCTTGTCCTTAAGTTCTCTGCTCATTCCTCCAACCCCGCAGGTTTGGTAGGCTATTTCTTGGGCCATCAATTTGTCAAGAACATACAAGGGAAGTACATGAGGAGAGGCAATGCTTCTAAATACTCTGATATAAATGAAAGATTCTTCTCTGAACCATCTTCCCACAAGGAGAATATCAATTTCGGCTTCAGGAGAAAATCTTGGGGCATTTGTATTATATAACATCTTGTGAATGGGTAGCATAACTCCATGGCAAATTTTATAAAAATATGGGCTAAACTTAGAATCCCACAGTTCCTTATGGTAGACCTGAATGGGTAAGGGATTCTGTACCGTCCATTTCCAACCCATGAGAGGAAATTTAGAAACAAAACAGATATCATCCATGACATAGGCAGCTAGAAATAAGGGAGGATAAATCCTATGAGAAGGACTCCTTTTAGTCTGATAATTCCAAATGGCAGAGACTAAGTTATCAGACAATATTTGGGCCCAGTCCATTATAGTGGCATTGGTGGCCACATCCAGTAGGGCCACTCGGATGAAAACGTATTGATATCAGGTTTTCCAAATAGCCTACATAACATTGCAGCAGCGAAGCAATATAGAGAGGAGAGGGAACCAGTGTTGTACATACCATATTTGTCCTTATTTAACGGCTCTTCCTTTGCTTACCATCTTTTGGTGCATTCCGCCAAATCTTCGTTCTCCTTGGTGAATTTTTCCACAAACTGTTTGTTATAGCTAGCTTGCGGCTTTGGTAAATGATACTTGCGTCTCAAATTCTGTGGGGTAAATGATCCTATAACTTCCTGGTTCCGCGTCCTAAATTTCCTGTCTGTTATATCAACATCGTCTATCACCCATTTGAACATATCTGTATAGGGAAGTATTTTTGGCCTTGCTACGATACAGTGTAGGAATGAGCATGCAAGCTCTGTAAGTGATGCTTCGGATGACCCATGTCCATTTTTCGTAGTTGTAACTTCCATGACTCTTAGGTTTTCTTCCTCCAACATACTATACATGCTTTCCCAAGTAGATATCCTTACTTCTTTGGTACAGGTGGTGTCCGTGAATAATGGAGTCATTTCTATTTTTTCAGATACTGAAGCTTTTCCTTTCTTCCCCATCACGTTCTGTGCATTGCTCTGTGTATTGTTCTGCGTACCGCTCCTGTAAGTTCACAAGTAGAGAACTAAGACACAATAAGATAGATAACGAATGATGGTAAATAATAAAGTGACGGGAAAGCTCTTAATTTCAAAATCACATCAAATATATCACCTTGCGTGAAATAACCCTTTCGCTCAGATCTAAATCATTTCTCATAAATAACCATCAATAAACCACTAAGTTGACATTAATGCCCATAACTCGGTATCAGATGATGATAAATATTTCATCGAACTGTGAGCCCTTTTGATCTGCGATTTCGCGATTTGCTTCGCAATATCGCAGATCGTAATATCATTAATCCTTTTTCGTTAACAATCATTTTCTTCATTATGCGACTACCGGATGCGATTTACGAGATTCTTTATCAAATTTCGCAATATTGGGACCTCTTATCTTAGGTGGCGCTGCGATATATGGGATCTGCGATAAACGATGCATACGATCTCCGTTTGACGCATACAATAGCTCGTTAGAAAGATCTATCTGAGCACTACCACTTTGGGAAGGGAAACATCGGTCCATGGACCCATGTTGCCCCCATATTTCCAAAAAAACATCGTTTAGGGCCTCAAAGCGGCTCCGGAAGTTCAGGACCCGAAAAACTGCTAAAAATAGTAAGTTATGCTACAATTAAGGAAACTGAAAATGCTGAGAGAAACAATGGTGGGGGTCTAGGTGGACTTGGTAGATGGCCACCAAGATCCACCTGGATCATTCCTCCCCCCTTAGGAAGCAATGGTCCCCATTGAGTTGAGTTCCTCCATGAGATGAGGAAACTTTTGCTGAACTTGGTCCCTGGTGAGCCACTTGCCCTGGTGAAGGAGTTGGCCTGCTTTGACAACTCGATATAGTTGGATATTCTGTTGGCGAGTGTTCTTGAACTATGTGCCCATGATCCGATTAGTTGCAGCTTGTTCCATGCAATCTGGATTTAATTCTGTGGGTGTGAGCTAATCTGCAATGTCAGACGTGTCTAGCAATGGTGGAAAGTATGGCCGAAGGCGATCCACATTGAACACTAGGTGCAAGCCAAGGAATGGGGGAATGTTGAGCTCAAATGCATTGTCTCCCACAGCCTTAGTAATGGTGTAAGGACCATAT